>BOPP01000280.1:611119-636268 GCA_017312745.1 Gryllus bimaculatus
ACTGTTGTAAGCGTCTCCGATGACGCCATGCAATATTCGCTAATAGCCGTGAAAAACTACTAACGTGTTTGGAGCTGGTCTACTTCGATCACTTGGATCCGGTAACGACACTCAAGAAAGACAACCAATGTCACCCTTTGAATGCGCTCGGGATACTTCCGGTGCCAGTGCTCTTCGGCCGCCCCGTCGCACGAGAGCTCCGCGAAAATGACGCCCAATACGGCTTTCAGTGCAGTAGTGACCCGTAAAAATTTTTAACCTACTTCGAGTCGAGATTCTGAGAAAAATCAAAGAAAAGGAGATTCATTCGACATAACACGAAAAAGTTAAATGAAGCTTAAAGAAGCGTGCCGGCTTGACATCGGCGTGCAAATGGCGATTTCAATGCCGCTGTGATTTCGAGTCTCACGTCTCTGAATTGTTTACCTTCTGTTTGGGAAGGAGCGAACAGACAGTCTGGGCTTGAGATTTCGCGTGGAAGAGGCTTCGAGAAGGAGCGACACTCAACTGACAGAGGACAGTCAACTTACGATTTTGCTATCTGACTTCAACAATTTCATCGCTGATCTGCGACACTTAGAGTCGAAAGTCCGTGATTTAATGTAACTTCATCACTAAACTTGTAAAACGTGACTTCAAGACTGCCATTCGACAGAAGATGTGACGCTGATAAGACTGCAAACTTATAACTTATTACGTATGTCGCTTCTTCAAATACAAACGTATGCAAGACTACACATATACTGGACTAAAACTTGTGATTGAAAACTATCAATCAAGGATATGAGATGTACTTAGTGTTAATTTTGTGTTTTCGATCTTGTACCAATTTAAAAGTGCTTATTTTATACTTCAATCTGATTGTGTATTACGCATATTTGAGACTCAGTGTTATCCAAAATCTCTTTATGTATCCTGTAAGTTCTCTAAATTGGTAGACACTGTCCACGGCTGCTTGCAGATTTAGCCTGGCGGCCAAACCCTGGCCGTATGTAGAAGTAGGAGGGTACATTGCAATATACATTGGAGTAGGAATATAGGAGTGGGAATTAGTTGAAGGTGGGGAAAATTTGGGGAGGCTGGAGTAGATTGTTTGACGGAAGTTTTACCTTGTTGAAAAATATTCTGGGCTGAAAAATTAGGTAGTTTTGGGTCGAAACTTTCTGAGATGCCGGAAATATGATGGTAATCTGTTGAGAAATTGAGTTCTTTATGAATTTGGGTGTTTGAACCATACAAAGATGTATTTACATATGTTGACATGATTGATGAACAAACAGGGGCCTCTTCATTGGGAGAAAGTTTAAGTTAGAGAGGAATGAAGTATGAATTTGTGAAGATATTGAAATGTTTTTGTGTGAAGGGGGGACGTCCTACTTTTCATAGGGAATAATTTACTGAGAGTGGCTGTTCTAGCGTCGCCCATGTTGGCATTATGAGCAGACTTTATTATTGAGATTGAATTAGTGAAAAGCTGGATTTCTGTGATACCAGATAAGAACTTGTATTGCAGCCAGAGGTGGATCAACACCCTACTTACCTGGCGCCCATTTTAACCTTTAACAGCCTTGTTTCTTTCATCCGAATTTGGAGTCAGTTCAATAAAGTCGCATGGTCTTTCGCCATTGACTTCTAACCCCTCCTGGATGCATCACTTTTCTTGTCGGGCAGTGTTATGTGAACAATCAAGCGTCATTAAGGGGGGTTATTCGACAGCCCCAGGATGTGTGCCTGGCAGTCTCAATTGCTAATAGCTAGGGTTGGGATGGAGGTGGGGGAAGAGATCTGTTGTGTTACTTGATTGGGATCGAGTTGAATGTTTGGAGTTATTATGGTGACGTCGGGTCGTGAACTTTCCGGCAGAGAAATTGCAGTGTTTCCATCTCCCGGTGTGATGAATAGTGGTAAGGGTTATGTACAATAGGCTTACGGATGAAGATTGCTACTTCGATTGCAACCTCTGCCAGAAAATCTGTGCGATCAGTTAATATTAAATCTTTGAATCAAGAGGTTTTCAAGAGATGCGTTCTCGTTAATATTTTTATGTCTCTTTTTTTTCGTGTGAAATACGGGATACAAATAGCTTGTTGTTAATTATGGCATTTCATTCCCATTCAGCAAGTTAAAATTGTGGAAACTAGCGTGCGACATTAAAAATGAACGGAGTAAGGACTGCTTCCGTTAGGTTATGAATTTAGGTTATAAAGAAATTAATAATTTGATTGACTTGGTGAGGGGCAGTTTTGGAGCGAAAGAAATGCTATTGTTATTGTTGTAAGTGATCATTGTTGCGGGGGTGGTCATTATAAATCCGTCAACTTACACATTTAATGCATCTTTATGCATCGGAACATTTCCAGACTTGTTTGGAACATCTAAGATTAAGTCGCTCTTCAAAAAAAGCAACAAAAATTAAATTCAAAATTGTCGGCCAATTCCTCTTTTTCGGAAATATTAGAGATAACGTTTTACGTACGAATGGAACATTTCTTATTACGAAGCGTTATTAGATAGTCAACATTGATTTAGAAAATCAAAATACAGCTACATTTTATTTCCTTAAAGATCTCTTCATCCATGGATCTGAATGGAGCGCCTTTTGGTATACTTTTTAATTTTTCAAATATGGTATTTGAAATCATTGATGAAAACAGTTTACTTCCAAAATTACCTTCGTACAGAATTGGTGGTGTTGCTCTTGATTGTCTATATTGGAGCCTTAAACGATCTGAGAGTGAATTAATTTTAATAACGATGTTTACTTTTACGCTACTGGCTACGCAGTATAGAGCAAGTTATATAAATATGCGGGAAAAAATTGTTAGTTTGCGACACACAACTCTAATTGCCGGGATCAGCTAACGAAAAAATGATATTCTTCGAAATATGTGATGTCACGGCTCCTTGATTTTAATACTGAAGTTTCAATTATAGAGAATACTTTACATGAAGCGTCTGGGACATTTTCAAAATTAAAAAAACACATCATATTTTTATTACATTTTGTTGTCTGATAGCGTAATAAACGTTTAGAATGGTGCATATCTCATGTTCGTTGAAAGCCCTAATTTTTCGAAAACTGTTAAAGTTCAATGTTTTTCCTGCGACTTAGTACATCTAAAATATTTAAGATTGAATTTTTTTTAAATAAAACTGTTCTCTAAAGACAAATTTCTAAATATGGTCATTTACAATTTTTCAAAACTTGAAGTATTTTTCGCATGATTTTGCATGCAATATAGGGAATTTTTAATTTTTGTAAACAATTTTTTCTCAAAAATGGCATAATTTTATTACATTTTGACCTCTAATAGCGTCACGAATTCTTGAGAGAATAGTATAGGTATCATTTCGTTAAATTCCCTGATTTTTTAAAATTGCAAAAATTCAATTTTTTTGTAGTCTTCCAAAAAACACAATTATAAAGATTTTGTTCTTAATGAATTGTTTTCTTAAAAATCAGATCTTCAAATAACTGTCATAACTTCTGTCTGTTCGTACGACTGTGCACTTCACTAACGCATAAACCGTTCAGCCGATTTTCTCCAAAATTTATATTTCTCAGCTGTTCTAGCAGATGTCGAGGCCCCTGGAATTTGAAACCCAATATTTTAATTTCGGGAGGTACTTTACATGACGCCTCTGGAACGATTTCAAATTTTTGAAAACAAAATGGCTCCAAATTTTTTGTTTAAATTTTGTTGTTGAAAAGTGCAGAAAACGTTTAAGAGAATGGTGCAGGTTTCATTTTGTTGACATCCCCGAGTTTTCGAAAATCGGTAAAAATATTTAAAATTTCAAAATTGGGGATGGAAATTTCAGACAAAGTCTGTTGTACAAAATTAGCTCTTTAAAGAAAAAAGATTACGTACAATGTTTTGAAAAATATAGTAGAGTTCGCGTATTTTGCGATTGAAATTTACAAAAACCATTTTTCTCAAAATTGCTCCAAATTTGTTCTTTAAAATTTATCTACATGTAATAAGGAACGGTAAGATATATGGCGCTAATCTCATTTTCGGGTATTGCTCGTTGTTTTTGAATATAGCCACAAATTTTTCAAAACTACAAAATTGACGATAATGCTTTTTGTTTGAGACAGTCTGTAGTACAAAATTAGGTCTTTAAAAGGGGTTTTGTACAATTAATTGAAAAAAACTAGTAGTTTTTGAGTTTCTTCTGGTTGAAATTAATGAAATATATGCAGATTTCACAAAAACTACGGGCCATGAAAAAATTGAATGCATGATAATTAATTTAATTTGAATTATAGTATCCTATTGAATATATCGATATTAATTCTATTTTTGCTTTTTCTCCCTTAATTCTGCAATTTCTATTCTCAATGTATTGATGTATGAGTACATAAAGTTGATCAATAAAAGTCTGCCGACGGTATAATGGTTTTCATACCGGAGACAAGTAATTCTTAAAGAGCTTTGTTATTTAGGCCATCATTCTTAAAATTATATTATTGCCCTGTTTAAGATGACAAAAAATTATGCGTTCATCAAATATAGATCATCAAATAAGGTAATGTTCAAATTTTTGGTAATATGAGACTTCTTGGCTTAATTTGAGAAAAAATAATGGCCGGCCCGAATTTACTTGTAATTCATTGTCGTAATTCCCGACATTTGAATGCTTGGTATGTTGGAATTTGTATATTTCATATATCAGTGTTAGTGTCATTCGATCTTTTGTTTAACTTTTACACATTTAACTTTTAGCAATTATATAAAATATATTTGAAATACTGCTAGGTTTCAGGGAACATCGGCTTGGAATGCTACAATGACTCGGAAGCTCATTTTTTGTGACTTGCGTCTTATTGTATGATTTACCTGTATGAAAATGATTTATAATTGTAAATTTTGTGTTATTATTTGCTTGACAAAATTTAGTTTTTGCACCAAATGTTGTACGATTTGTAATGAGTAGGGTTGGGGAGTATTTAAATACTTGTTTATGAAATATGTGCTTTGAATAAATCATAAGTGCATCTACGCCAGTTTTCCTTTCCAGGTTTTCTATATTCGCCAACTAGGAGTTTATTGTCTGACGATTTGTCTGATTTATTGTCTGATGATTAAAATCGTACCGCACAGGAGTATTTTCAAATAAAGTGTAATGGTGAAATCGTATTAAGTCAGGAGTGTCTCAGGGGCGTGTCCTTGCACCTTTCCTCTATATACTATATACTATGTACTATATAGTATATACTATATACTATACTATATTTCACTATATACTACCGACATTCCAACATCTGCAAACACATTTTCAGCATACTACGCAGACGAAACGGCCATCTCAGCTCGACACGAAGACCCAACAGAAGCATCTTGTCTCGTGGAAGAACATTTGCTATCCAGTGGCAGATTCGCTGGCGCCCCAAGATCATGACAAGAAATCAGCCTATGTCACCTTCAGTCTGAAGCACAAAGCATGCCCACCTATAAAAATTGGATTGCAACATATTCCTCGAAACCACTCTGCAAAATAGTTTGGACTTACTCTGGACACAAGACTCACATATTAAGAATAATATAAAAACATATTAAAAATAAAATAAAAGAATTAACCTAAAACTTATAAGATTACGAAACTGGCTTCTTAGAAGAACATCATCTTTCATCGCAAACAAAGTATTTCTGTTCAAAGCAATATTAAAACCAATCTGGACATATGACATACAACTTTTAGGAACAGCTCAAAATTCTAACATTGAAATTTTACAACGGTTCCAGTCAATACCCTTAGGAAAATTTGTAAATGCCCCATGGTACGTAGCGAACCGAACTATACACAAATACTTATCCCAACGATAAAAGAAGAAATCAACAAGGCCAGTGCAGATTATCTACAACGACGTAATTACCATCCTAAAAGTTTAGCCAATAATGACACCACCAGACGCCTTATACGACATCATAGTTTAGCCATTGCATATCGACTGTACGTTGTTCTACGTATTCATTATTGTATATATGTTTATTTTTAACTAGTATGAAAGGAGTAATATTAGTGGAGTGCGGTCAAATGACTCTACTCTTTTCATTTACTAATAAGAACAAATTTATACAATTTTGTCTATTGTTTGTTTACAAACCAAGCCCAAAATATATTTTTTTTAAAGTTTAGCTTTCAGGAATTATCAGATTGGAATAATACAATGACTCGGAAGCTCATTCTTGTGAATTGCGTCTAATAATTTTGACATGATTTATCTACTTAAAATCAGTTAGAATTGTTATAAATGTGTTGATATTTGCTTGAAAATATTTAGTTTTTTCACCAGATGTACGATTTGCATTGAGTTGGGTTGGGGAAAATTTAAATACTTGTATATGAAATATGTGCTTTGAATAAATCATAAGTTCATCTACGCCTGTTGAAAGGCTGTTTTCCTTGTCAGATTTTCTATATTCACCACTAAGGGGTTTATTGTCTGATGATTTGTTTGAAAAATTAGTCTTTTTAGGGAAATTCCATTTCTTTGGGTTAGACACATTTTTGATATCATTTTAAATTTGAAAATGTTTATACATATGGTTACAATACATTATAATATTTATTGTTCAGAAATTTGTATGACTGTCAAATACTAATTTACTATACTTGACAATATATTGTTGTAATAGTACGAAATTATTATATATTTATTATATATTTATTATATATTAAGTGTTTTAAGTACAAAGTACTTCCTGGAATTAATTCTTAAATGTTGAGAATGTGTAAACGTAAAAACTCTGCAAAATAACAAGCCATTATCCCGAAGGCAAATGTTCGTGCGCATTTTAGAGGATCGGGTCGAAAACGCGCAAGTCGGCAACATCGTGCGCGTAGCGCGCTTCATTCAAATCGAGCGACAAGTTTCTTAACAAGTGTTCGTACACTTCCCTCGGTGTACTGGGAGCATTGGAAAGATCGTCACTCCTAGAAAATCTAACCTTTGATATTAACCAGATTTTCAGCAAAGCTGACACTTGATAGATTACTACAAATACAAATTATGCTGGATAGAAATTAGAATGTATAAAAGTTTTGAATTTTTGCAACTTTCGAAAAATTAGGGCTTATAACAAAAATGAGTCCTGCACCATTCGTAATGTTTATCATACTATCAAACAATAAAATTTAATCAAAAAACATTGGAACTACTTTTTTGTTTTTAGTATGTTCCAGGGGATACATGTAAAAGAAAAGGAATAGCTATAATTCCAAATCATTAAACATTTATTAATTTTTATAATTTATTTAAAAAACGTATTATATAAATAGTATAAAAAGTAACTATTACTAAAGGCGAGAAATATACGCTGTTTTCGCACCACTAGTTAAATGTTAAACAATTATTTGGTTAGAAACTGCACCAATTTTTACTTTAATTGTTTTGCGTATACAGCAAGAAGAAATGGTGCTGGTCCCATTTTGGCGCTCTTTTTGAAATTTTCTAAAATTGAATAAAAATCGAAATGGGAAATTCGCATATCGCTTGACGTGCCACTCCAATGACAATGTAATTTGCCATGTGCTTAGAGACAGTCTTTAGAATATTGAAAAGAAAAATTAGGATGAACTGACAGTTTGAAAAAACAACACTTTTTCGCTCTCAGGGTGCTCCAAAATTTCTATCCGTTAAAATTTGGAAGTTGATTTTCCGGAGCATTACGTAACTTCCTCTATACTACGAATATTATTACGTATATATATATATATATATATAATATAATATCAGCGTACGTATACAAAAAGTTATATTAGGCGTCCTTTACGCAATCCAAAGGTAAAATTTGATCAAAATATTTGGTGCCATTTTGTGAAAACTTTGAACATGTTTTTGAGGTTTTATGTGAAACACCCTCAAAAATCAAAACATACGTTTGAAACTCCAAAACTTATGAGTTAATTGAGATCGATTGTGGAATATCAATTTTGCAAAAAATGGGCTTGACGGTTTAGGCGCTAGCGTTAACCTCAGTCGGATAGACAGAGATGGTTTGCCGTCAAATGATTTTTAGCTATCAAGGACTCACAAAGCTAGATTCTGGCCACACCACATGTTAGAGATTCTTTTTTCAACATTTAGCAACAGGTTAATCCATTTTTCGTTTCCAGGGACCGGCAGTAAGAGCTTTCCGGACTAGACAACTTTCCCTTCTTGCGTAATTCCTTCGTAAGGGCGAGAAAGTAAAAATGGTAAATTAAAGTAGTTAAATAACAATATGT
The DNA here is from genome assembly GCA_017312745.1 of Gryllus bimaculatus. NCBI lineage: Eukaryota > Metazoa > Arthropoda > Insecta > Orthoptera > Gryllidae > Gryllus > Gryllus bimaculatus. The sequence goes on from BOPP01000280.1 coordinate 619,355, forward strand.
AGAAATAAAAGTAAAACGATAGTTAGTAATAACTTTATTTGAAAAATTGGTGAAATTAATGGTAAAGCAAATGCAACTACTTCTTTACGTACGCAAAGGAAAATATACAGTTGTATTTTGTAATGTGAAGAAGTAAAAATAATATTAGAATGACATAAAGTGTAAATGTAATTTATGCATTAGTTTCTGTAAATAAAAATTCTCCATAAGGTAAAATGCATCAAAAGTAAAACATGAAACAGCATGTAGAAGTGAAATACCAGGAAATTTTAGAAGAAAGAACAACGATAAGTTATCCAAATGGCAACATGGGTGAAATAAGTTATACAAAGACCCGGGGTGGGGCAATAAGACACCATCAATGTTTTATACAATTATATAAAGAGATTTTGAAGTAGGTTGCAGAAATTGCTGTTCATAAAACTTGTAAATCAGGTTTGTAAATAGATGTAAGAATTTTTTTGATTGTATAAATTGATTTAATGACAAAGATTCTCCAGGATGCCAAAACCAAAAGAACATGTAGTCAAATTGGTTACTCATCTTAATTTTTACAATATTTCTCCAAGTGAAATTAATGGATTATCTTATTTTGGATTCTGAATATGTTTATAGTTAGACCTAAATACCACGCCATCATTCCCTGACCCGCTTACATTCATTGTACGTTCATTGATTCGCGCAACGCACGTAAATAAAACTTTTCTGGAGTGGCCTGCTCTTGTCTTGTTACTTACGTGTGGTAAAGAGAGTGAGAGACGTGATAAATAAGCCCTGAAAGACCACTTAGAGAGAGGGGGTAATACCTCAAAATACGTATCTCTCTCCAAAATTTCCAGACTAGGATTTTGCATAATTATATAACACTCTTGTAGAAACTAGTAGTTCTTTGCAAACATCCTATGTGCACGCGGTAGTGTATATGGCACTCACGTTTCTACAGAAAATGCTTTCAGCTTATCTGAACACGTGCTCTGTGGAATTTCCTAGGTTCTCACCTCTCTGAACTACCTGCAAATATTGCGATGTCCAACTGAAACTGATCAAAAACAGAAATCACTCGTTTTTAAAGTACATCCAAACTTTGCATTAAACATAAATTATCATTTCCAACTGTGATGCCTGAACTATCTTGTCTTCTTTTTAATTTTTAGCTCTTACGAAAGAAGAATAACAATTATTGTAATCATACGCCAGAAAACGGCGAATTTTCGTCAGAAAAACGCTCTTGCGGCACCGTGTTTCATTTTTCCTGTGTTCTCAGATCTGTATATATCAAGTTCATATACTTTACAAATTGTTCTTTCATGATGTTCACAAATTGATCACCAATATAGATACGAACCCAATATGGCGATGCGAACCTGCCGCCACAACTCAGCAACTATGACTGCCCCCGACCGCGACCGGACAATCAATGCGCCACCCCTCTGCCCCCTCGTCGCGTTGGCGTCACACGCCGAACGTGATAAGAAATGAGTGGCGATGCCAAATCGGGAGGACGGGGAAGAGGGGCAGATAAAATAATCATGAACACTTTGCAATACAAATTTGAACTTTCGTTTCATACTCCCACATGATTTCTACATGTGCATGATGCATTGACAAAAACTGTCGAGTAATAGGTCGATTCAGCTTTTTTGGTTGTTTTTTTCCTATTGAGAATATTCCGATTTCATTATTACGTGTTTTGGGTGAAATGCAAATTTAAGTTCGCTCTTTTGTTCAACACATGCTACATGCTATGTTGATTTCTCAAGACTGACAAAAAAACGGAAGCTGGTTGAATTAATAACTTGCATTCTTTAATAAAATTGGTTAATATATATTGACTTGGAAGGATTCCTGCATATGTTGTTTCTTTGTATTCTCGATTATCCTTTAAAAACGTACAACTCCCGACTTCTTGGCGCATTTATGATTTGCAGTGCCTCAGCTGTCGCCTCTCATAAAGGTGAGAAATGCGTTAAGCATGCCATTGAATGTGTTGGGGAAAAAGCACAAATTTATACAATCAAACTAGCATTAGCACGTACGTACAGTCTGTTCGCAGGGAATATTGGAAATACTTTCTAGTATATAGATATTTTTAACGCTTAAATAATAAACGCTTCTGATTTGAAATTAGTGATGCTAGAACAGCATATACTTTCTGGCGTTATTGTTAACTGCTACGTTATATTGAAGTATGGATTTTCTGCGCTACTTAAACCTCAGCTACAATTACTTGATATAGTCCAATTTAACAGAGCGCGTGTGAAACGTGAAACATAAAACAAACAGGATTACATTTGACTGATACAGTATTCGCAGCACGTTATTCAGAAAAAAATGTCAAAACTCTGCGCATTCGCTTGGCGAATAATATCAATTCTTTTCAAAAGCGCCTGTATCCATCTACATTCAGAATACAACTTTTTTATCGGTTAGTCATTGTACATCATCAACAGTTGATAAATAATTCTAATACTAATGAACTAAAAAAATTACAAATATTCTATAATTTATAATATTAAGTTAATTTTTTTCGCCTTTATAATTTCGCCTAATATAGAACTATTGACATCGATCTTCATCACGGAACTTCATGCAATTGCATATTTTTTCAGATTGCGCATGTCGAAAGGAAATGTATATATAACTGCCTACCACCAGAAATAAAACAAAGGAAGCCTGTTTTATTTCTCAAAATTGCGTATTTCTGGGATTTTTGCATTACCTGAATTTTTTTATTTATGTGACATATATAAGAACATGTATTCCACGTTTTTGTGTGGAAGTGGACTAGTCAGACATTTTTCTTATTTAATAACTTTCTTGTTTATTATGTTTGAAAATATATTTTTATTTTATGCTTATTGTATTTCATTGAAAAGTAAGGATTTATATAAATAAATATTATCTGTTGCTCACTGTATTTTTGTTTCGCATATTCTGAGTTTTAAGCGCATGTATTGGCTATTTTAAGTGCATGACTGCGTGTATAATTTTAACGTTTTAGTGCATTAGGTTCCGGGGCCTACTCATGACAAATAGAACATTTCGAGCGATAACTAAATAAGTTCTAGCAAATATCCACCTAAATTTGTAAATTGTATGCTTTTTATATATATCTGAATCATGTCACAAAAATGGAACGTAATTAACAGAAATTCGCGAGCGCCACACGAAATTCCATTGATTTCCTGCATTGTTGATATTTCCTGAAAGCTAGTTATTTTTATTTCATATATTTCAATTAGGTCCTGTATCACTTCTAAAATATTAATTTGTAATAGTATAACAAAAGCACGAATGTAAGAAACGAACGAAGCAATACTAAACAATAATGAAATTCTGAATTACGAAGCATCCAACTCTGTGGAATCGTTCACGAAGGGCAGTAAAATTGCAACGGACCTTTAATTTTGACGCCAATTGTCACACAAATAGTCATATTTTAAAAAAATGAACATGACCTAAAGAAGACAGCCCGAAACGAGTGCAGTTCATTTGAGCGGCTATTGTACTCGCGAAATTACGCACAAATACTAATATTTTCTAAAATCTATCACACCTTTTCTTAACATATTCTTTTATGAACACATTTCAATAAGAAAACTAGTGGTGGTACAAAATTGCACAGACTTTCCCGTAAGTTTTCTATTTCCTTCGCTCTCGGCTAGCTACCCGGACTTGCTACATTCTTTTGCCAGCTGTCATCTATGACTGCCCAAAATACATTTTTTCTAAATTTTCTTAATTTTTCGGTTACTTAATAATAGCACGGAAATATTATCCTAAGAATATTAAGAAGAGTAAAACCTCGTCCTAAATGTCAATTTCCTTTGAAACATTTGGAGCCGTTTTTAAAAAAACTGGGGTTTAAGCAATAAATTCGAAAATTGTAAATTCAAAATTTGAAACTTTGCGCAAAACATTTTTGAATTTTCGAAAAATTTCATTCAAAGTCATTTGAAGCACATTAACTCACAAATACAACAGTGTTTACAAATTGCTGCAAATGTTCAAAAATACGGCGTAAGAGATCGTTCCAAAAATTACATTTGTGCAACTTTTGAAAAAAAAATATTCCGAAGTGAACTTTATGTCATATAACAGAGTGCAATTAGCACTATCTATTCAAAAAGGTTGCAGAAACATTTTGGAGCCTTTTTCGAAAAAATGGCGTTAGAGTGGTTCTGATTTTGAGCTAGTTATCGTAGAAAACGGTTGACCTTCTGAGAAACTTGACTTGTCATTATTTAAATCACATACATTTATCACATGAATATACTAATGTGATCAAATTGCCGATAATATAAATATTAATGGCAGTAAATACGGAGTATTATACGTAGTATAGAGGAAGTTATGTAATGCTACGGAAACTCGATATCGAGATATCAACTATTTTTTCTTTCAGACTAGTATTCCTTCTCCATGGTAATGTGGCAAATTCTAATGTACAATTATATTTTTTTATTTAGCACAGTATAAAACATTATTCATAGTAGGAGACCAAGTAAATTCAATGGTAAAATCACCTTCCTAAGTAATTTCCTTAAAATCTTTAAAAAATCCTCCCAATATATTCGATGGATGAAAAACCTCATGAAACCTCTATACTTTTGAGTGTAGGATAAGTAATACTGGCAATATCTAATAAAATTATTTCAGTTATTGAATAAGTACATTTTTGTAATTCCAAGATAAACAAATTCAAATATATTTTGATAACTTTTTAACATTAATAGATGAAAATAAGGTACAAAATTATTATTCATGTATATACCTGTCGTTTTATTAGGTTGCCCAGTATTATTCTTACTAAGATTAGTAGCAGGAAACGATTGTCATTGATAACTCAAATTGTTCCATTTACAAGAGAATAATTTTTTTAAATTCTAAAGTAACTGTGACCATAGCACCATTAACATTAATTTTATTATTATGTTCATCTGTAGTTTTGCACATGAAGACGTATGATAAACGGGCACATATAATGGATAAGATGGTTTCATAAATAATAGTCATTTGATAATTAGGTTGAGTTTTAAGCAATGTTAGAATATTTGTTTCTCTATACAATTCCTCATTTTCTTTTAAATTATCCCTTCAACACAATTAAAATGTACATAAATTGTTTTAAATGGAATGAATTCAGTAATAGTGTTGCCAACATTAAGTTCGTTTTTTAAACAGTTTGATTTTGAAAACCTAATAACGTTTCAATAGAATCTACAGCATCAACATTTAATTTAAATTCAATTCTACTGAGAATACGATTAGGGTTTATAGTAATTTTATTTGAATTAAATGCTTTGATTGTATATATTTTTCTAAATTTTCAGTATTATATTGTCCTGAAGGGATTATGCGAATATGTGTTCCTTCTTTATGTTCATAATGTAATATATTATTATTTGAAGTTACAATGAAACTGGTGTAAAAATGTAGAATTGAATCCAATACATGCAAATTTAGAATAATCATATATTGGTGTAGCAAGTTTTTTTATGTAATATTGAATATGATCCACTTAGCATTCAAGATCCATTCAAAGGATTAAAAAATAGGGTTGGATCCAAAGATACAATTACGAAATAAACGAATAACATTGAATCATAAAACATTATTACCATCTTCTATACGATGTGCTATTATAGGACCTCGGGGATGTGGTAAAACATCTTTATTGATTGATAATTATATTATGAGTCCACGATTGAAAATCTTGATATTGAAAATCTTTTGGACAAGATAAATATCATTTAGTATTTATGAATTAATGTAATAAACTTGAAAATGACGTTACTTCATTTATGTGTCACCACGATTATATAATACAATTTTAAGATTGTGAAGAAAAAATCATTAGTATTATTCGATGATACATATTAGAGAATCGAGATATTGTAAGCGAATATTTTGCAAGTAGTAGACATAGAGGTATTGATTAGCGTAAACATACTCAAAAATTCCGAAGCAATTGATTAAAGATAATTTAGATTTTTTAAATACATTTTTAGAGAAGATTATCATAAATAAAGGTGTCCTGGAAGTAAGGACGAATTTTAATTCGGCGACATTTTATCATAAAACCTGGTTTTATCATGTTTGTTAGCTGTTATCTTTCCCATTAGTATCCTGATAGCTTCTGTGTGGTGAGCCTTATTGTTTGATGAATTTTTTTATCATGGAGCAGATGATTACATGAATCTACATGATAAAACGTTATTACAAGAACTGTGAATGTCCCACCGCAACCGTTCGTGAATTGCTTATGATACTCGGACGTAATGTTGCTCCAACAGAATCGTCAGTTCGAAAGTGGATCCGGAAGTTTGAGATCACGGGTTCTATGTCAATCGTTAAGAATACAGGACAACGGCGTACTGTTCGAAATGAAAAAAGTTTTTTCCGGTCGTGACAATGTGACCGTAAAGGTCGGTTCGCCGTCCAGCTCAACAGTTGAATTTATCACAAAGTTCAGTGCATATTATGCTTTCAAAAGATCTGAAAGACGTGCGTACAAGATTTAACTTACATAAGAGTTGAAGCCTGCAGATCATGGAAAGAGACGTCGATTTGCGCAATGGGTCTGGGATCGACAAACGGAGAACGAAAACTTCATCAAAAGAATAATTTTCTCAGATGCGCACTTCCACCTCAGTGGATACGTCAATAAGCAGAACTGCAGAATTTCGGCTAATGAAAATCCGCGAGTGGCTGTGGAAGCTGCATCCACAACGCATGACTGTCAGGTGTGGGATCTGGGCAGGAGGCGTGATCGGCCCGTTCTTTTTTGAAGATGATGAGAGAGCTGCCGTCACTGTAAACAGCGACCGGTACAGGAACATGATTTCTGATTGTTTTTCTAAGATTTGGATGATAAGAAAAATGACAATTTTCTGTTTCAACAAGATTTAGATTTAGATTTTTTCAGTAAAAAAACAGTAAAATCGGTATGTGACGTATGGGGGGAAAGTGTGCCCACGTTTTCTTGAGTTCCAGAATCTCTTCCCGTCATTTTTACTATAAATAGTTGAAAAATGACTACAAGAGTAACATAAATAAAAATAAATTTCAATATTTAAAAATATTTATTTTTATTTATGAGTTATAGACATTTTATTTCATCAGTACACGAATTGTAAGTATGATTTTTTGCAATGTTTACAAAATGTAACTCACCCTTACCTCTACTCTTACCATTACAAGCAAAAGGAGAAGTCAACATAACGTGCGAGTGAAGCTACGTTTACGTCCAGAAGCAAAACAAGGGGCCATCTCAGCGTTTGCTCAATGGATCAGAGAAACTGGACAAATAACTGATCGAGATGGGGGTCGTTGATCCGGAAGCTGAAGTACATTTGTCACAAACATATTAAGTTTTTTAAAAAATGTATACAATACAAATGTACACTAATTCATTAAATATCACTGTTTTGTTAAAAAAACATTATTTTTCTTTTTAATAATCAGTATAGTCTCTAATTGTATAGAAACAGTTATGCAACAGAAAATATTTTACTTTTAACTTAAATTTTTGAACCGACTTCAATTGTTTAATGTCATCTGGTAGTGCGTTGTAAAGTAACGTACATGTATTGTATGTGGATTTCTGATAGTGAGCTGTTGATACTGACAGTTAATGAATGTGATTTTTACGTGTGTTGTAATTTTAAATATCAGTATTGCATGAAAATATGTTCCCACTGTTAAGTAAGCCACTTTTGACAAATATTACAGATTTGTAAATATATACGCAAGGCACTGGTAGGATTCCTAGCTCAATGAAGAGAGGGTTGTAATGGTGCAAACTCATCATGTAGTTCTCAAACTTTAGATTGCCAGGACTTTGCAATCTAAAGGTCTGAGTACTACATGATGAGTTTCCCCAGACGTTTATACCATATCTCAGGCGGGAATATACACTTGCAAAATACAAGCAATGTCCTGCATAAAGGCTGACAGAATTTGATAGAATTCTGAATGCGTAACATAATGAACTTAATTTAGTGTTTGTCGTCGTTTGTAAAGAAATTATATGAATTACAAGGTACTTCAAAAGATTAAATTAGCAAAAATATTGAAATAGAAGGCGCAGAAAGGAAAAAGTACACATTTAGGACATCAATTAACGAAATATCTTAATAATGCTAATGATCCTGCATTTGGTTTCAGACCTATAGGTAAATACAAATATATTGATGATGTGGAATTGAATAACGATGAATTTATCATACAAGGAAAAAATGAAGGTACTGATGGATTATTAGGTCTACTAACAAATAAATCATTATCAAATATTAAATATTCAGATGAAAAAAATAATATTAATGTATTAATTATTGAATATCCAGACGCAAATCATAAAGAAATTGCGAAAAAACACATTTGATATATGAAAATTGTGATCCAGATACTAATCAAATTCCATCAAATGTTGGAGGAAATTGGAATAAAATATTTAAAGAGCTATGAGTAGAACAAAAAAAACAAGAACAAAATCAGTTTCTGTAATGGATGTTGTTAAAAAATATAACGAAAATTCTGTTGAATATGTGTGGATGCTGGAAACGATAATTTTTATAACAAAAAAGCATGTATCATATAGATGTTAACAGGTAAAGTTCAAGGTTTTATTACTCAATATCCAAAAATAATCCCATATTTGATTCGATTTTTATAGAGTATATCATATACGTTTTGAAAGTCTTAAAAACATGTATATAGTATTATAAATTGGTCAATTAATCACCATTAGAATTGCATCTTCCTGAACATAATAATTGTGGACCTGGTACAGATCCTAAAACTCTATTAGAATGTGGGGGTAAAGGAATTAATCGACTTGATGACGCATGTAAATATCATGATATTTGCATATAGTGATAATAAAGATTTAGAATCTAGAGATCAAGCTGATGAAAATATTACAAGAGCATTAAAACGAATATTTAGTAAAAATTCTGATTTAAAAAATACAAATTTTGCACCAGCAGTTACTGAAACCATATTTGCTAAAAGAACATTAGGCATGGGAGTAGAACCGGATTGGGGTGTATAATAAATATACATTTTAAATACTAATAAATGTCGATAGTATAATGTGTAACATTTACATTATCGCCAGATGTTATGTTATGTTAGAAATATACTTTTTTCATATTTTATCATCTAAACAAATAAAAAATAAAATGAAAATAGAAAAAGGGGCTGGTATATCTTTAAATTTATCCCTTCCATCAATACAAAGTTATACTACTAAAGTTCGGTGAATTATTGGAGCTTTATTAGAAGCTTTAGCACCTAATATGTGTGTTCAATAACACAAATAAACACAAATAAAGCTGAATTACAAGCAATGAAACGTCATCATTTCGAAATGGAAGAAAGTGGAACGGGGCGTAAAAAAACAAAATGAACATATTTGTATATTTTTAACTTTAATAAGTTAATACCCACATCCCCTCAGTAATTATAATATAATGCAATATGTTAATATTTAAAATTCCAAATTTTCGAAGAGTATTGATTGACGAGTGTCCAAAAATATTAATAATTACGAATGTGATGTAGTGAATATGGATATATCTAAAATAGAGGGGCACTTTAGATATATTACTTTAAAAGTAAATATACAATATATACATATAATTATGATTCTTTGGTGAATATACTCCGTCACAATTAGTCAATTCTCTTGGATCACATCAATTATTTTTTAATGCTGCAAGAGTTCAACATTTTAATGAATTTATTGGCAGCCATTTACGTATATTTGTATAAAAATGCTATCTATGAAATATATAGTCGGAAATTTCAAATGTTATAAATGCTTCATTATATATATGGTCTAAATAATGTTAATATAGAACATTTAAGATATAATATGAGAAAAGATATTGAAGAAACTGGAACACTAATAACATCTGTACCTGTCATTGGTACATCATAAAATTATAATTTTCACAAGAAATTACTATGTAAAGTAGGTGCTAGAATAGATGTTGTACCTACGAAACACAAAATAATATGTCACATTTGATATCACAATCATATCTTATTATTTTATTTGCTGAATGACGTAGAAAAATGAATTATTTTTTCTTTTAGTTTCAACCGTCGTTTCAGATATTGTACGATTGTAAAATTAATCATATCAAAGCAAATATTGAGTTCAATTCTCTATGTACTATCATTAGGTGATGTTGAAAAAAGAAGTAAAATCACCTATTATTGTAAAAAGTTAGATAAAAAATATATTCAACTTAAAGTTACAAGTTGTAATTAAAGATATACATTTATCCTCCATGTCATAATTTCAATATAATATATGCCACAAGACTTACATGTATGGATACATCTGAAGATTATAATTCTCATCATGAAGAATTATATAATGTAGGTGCTGGCCGCTTTGGTGATAATGCTGTAAATTTCAACCAATTAAAAATTGTTTACATCCTATACTGTAATTATTGATTCAATGTTATGATGCAGTAAATTTACAGTATTTAAAAAATTATGTATTTATCTTTGGGTATATACGTCATATCTGTGATAAATAATAAAGTATTTAATTTTAATGTATCTTGTGAGACAAATTGAAGTTCCATAGATAGGCAAGTCATCAAATTTGAAGTAAATATAGATATTCAATATATTTATGTCTTGGCTACATCAAAAGATGGTGAAGAAAAATAATATGAGCTAACAGAAACATTACGATTCAATAAGGGAGATGAAATAGTTTGGCGAATCAGTGGGTATGCTAAGAATATACCCCTTCTTTTGCATTATTCCTTCCAGCATACTTAATAATAAGTTATATTGCTGGATACCTATTGCTTGTAATGTACAAATACTGACACGTTTCAACTTAATACACCAAAAAGGGAAGAAATGGTATACATACAATTCCTGGAAAGAAGAAAGTAAATATTAGATAAAAATATTCGAGAAACTATTTTCGAGGAATTACTAAACGAATTCGGAAAAAAATAGCATGACGTAATTGCAACATCAGGAATTGATGAATTATGGTAAGCAGATTCAGTAGAAATAAGTTCAGGAATTTAAAAAACAAATAACGGATACGCTTACATTTTAACAACTATTGATGTATTTTCAATATCTGCATGGGCACTACATGTTAAAACTAAATCACGAATAAATGTAAGATTTTCAACATTTTATAAAACAGTATAATATTCACCATTATTCTAGTTTTCCGGAACATAAGGGGTCTGTAGAAGAACGATTAAATTGTACATTAAAAAGAAAAAGGTGGAATACGTTTGATATTCAAAGTAATTATAAATAGTTGAATATACTTCAAAAAGTATTAGAATGTAATCATACTACACATTCTATTCAAATGAAACCAATTGATCTCAATAAATATAGTGAAAAATATATTATTTAAACTGTTTATAAACGAGATAACACATTTATTTCCCCAAAAATTTAAAATTGTCGATAAAGTAAGAGTAAGTTAATTAAAAAGTGTCTTTGAAAAATCATATACTGGTAATTGGATTACGTTTTTTTTCCAACCGTTAAAGTCATTCATTCTAACCCTATTGTCATTTTAAAGATGTTCAAGGTTCTTTTTATGAATATGAATTACAAAAAGCAAAATATCCGGATACCTATTTAATAGAAAAGTTTATAAAAAGAAAAGGAAAAAATACTATATGTAAAGTTGATCAAACACATAATTCATGGACACAAAAATCAATAATATATAATATTAACTGGAAGTTACAAACACAACGAAATTATATTATTTAAGTAGTAAAATTTATAATAAATGGTTAAGATATAATAATTCTGAGTTATTAGAAGACGTTTTATTGGCTGGAATACAGGGCGTTGTGAATACTCCCATATTATACAAAATGACAGGGGGTAAACATGATATGCCTTATTAAATTAAATAAAAAATATATACTGGTTATGCTAGTGTTCGGAGTAAAATAAAATTGAATTACATATTCATCCTCATCGATTTCTGTTCCTTAATCATTATGTTTCGATATCATCATGAATTTGAGAATCATCAGTTTGTGTACTATCATCAATTTGTGGTATTTTATCAATTGCAGTATTTTTATCTACTTGAGTATTTTCAATAATTTGAGTACTTTCATTACTTTCAGAATTTTCATCTATTTTAGTGTTTTCATTTCCAATGTTTTCATTTATAACATTTTCATCAATTTGATTGTCATAAACTATTTCAGTATTTTCATAATCTTTTTTAGCATGATCAGCACACAATTTGTAATAGTCTTGTACTAAAAATTCATACTCTTTACCATCGATACAAATACTTTGACTAATTCAAATTGTGGAGAATCTATGATATAGAAATCCTAAATTACTGAACCTTTTATTCATCTCCATTTATAAGATAAAAATAAATGGGTTTTGATAAAACCTGATCACTTAAAACCACTATAGTTTTTATTCGATAAAAACATAATAAAAAGTTTTTAATAAATGGATGTAAGTAATGTATCAAGCAAACAACTATTATTGTCATTATGAAGATTTCAAACTCATTTTTGAAAAATAGACTGTTTTTTACAATGAAACGCAATGTTGTGAAGGTTATGGTAAACGATTTGAATATTGGACTAACAATTCTGCAATTTATTTCTTTTTATCTATCTAATTATTTATTTACGTCAAAAACTGTTGGAACTGTGTGTGACGTGCTATGGGGAGAAGTTAATTTGAAGTTACATCTATGTCCAGAAGCAAAACAAGGGCCATCGCAGCAATTCCTGAAGGATCTAGGAAACTGGTCGAACACCTGATCGATATAGGGTCATTGACACAGAAGCTGAATTACAATACTTGTTACAGTTTCTTTACCATTATACAATTCAAATGATATATAATACATAAAATGTCATTGTGAAAATTAATATTACTTTCCTTTTAGATGCTCGGTGTAGTCTCTAATTGTATAGAAACAGTTGCAGGAGAAAAATTTCTAATAGGGGCTTGAACTTTTGCAATCGAATTTAATAATTTAATGTCATATGACAGGATAAAATACTGTACAAGTATTCTGTGAGAATTTTTTGTAGGAAGCTGTCGATATTGTCACCTTATGTATATGATTACTACGTCGAGTGTTGTATAGACAACGGCGTTTGCTGAAAATATATTCCCGCCCTAAGTAAGTCATATTTAACCAAAAACAGTGATTTATATATCATGAGACGGTAAAATACCTAGAATAATAAAGAGAGCTATACAAGAATAACGTGGGTGGGATTTGCTTGTTATTCGTTTTATTGTTTTTGAAACCTAAAAGTCTAGGAGCCATAAGATGTATCCCCCCGGATATTACGAAATATCTCAGGTGGGAGTGAACATTCGCAAAATATACACAACGAGTAGAGTGTAGGCTGACTGAATTTGAAAGAATTCTGAAAGCATAGCATAAAGAACTCAATTTCGTGTTCAATTCATTTAAATATACGTTCCATTTAAGATTTGACTGAATTGAAAGACATAAACATTTTATTACTTTAACATCAATCAATGTGTCGAACTGTTTATTTGAAATGATGAACAGCATTGAAACAGTTTTCTTTTTCTTTATAATTAATTTTTACGGAATTTTGTTTTTACGGAACTTATACGAAATACCAGAAATTGTACTATTTACGGTTTCTTTACTGCAAAGAATATACATATCATCCGCCAATATAACTGTTCTTCTAGAGATGTACCACGAATTTCATACGAAGGTAATTTTAATAGAATAATCTTATGGTCAATGACGTCAATAACTTTTGAAATATCCAAAAGGTGTGCAATAGGTGCTTTATTTTGATCCATGGATAAGACGACATCCTTAAGAAAAGAAAATGTGACTGTTTTCGTAGATTTTGATTATTGAATCCCTTGTTAGCAATCTGAAAACGCATCATGTTTACTAAGAAATGTTCCATTTGTACGTAAAAAAAGTCTCTAATATTTTTGAAGATACCGACAAAAGTGAAATTGGCCGATAATTTTGAATTATATTTGTGTTGTCTTTTTCGAAAAGTGGCTTATTCTTAGCTGTTTTAAAATTCTCTGGAAATATTCCTGTGCATCTCATATTGATAGACTTTATATATATATATATATATATAAAGTATATAAGAATCTTTAAACATGCAATATGGTTCCAGATTATACCAGCAGATATTACACAATTTCACCAAATACATTAAGACATTTAAAAGTATTTACTAATGATTATTGTATCGAATTAAATTATAATGAAATTGATAAAAAAGTAGAAAATCTAGTCATTATATTAATATTTCAAGGTAATTACGTATGTATGAACAATATAAGTGAATTATTTAGAGGTCAAATTCCTCGTAAAAACGGAAAACCTTGCATGATAAATTTAATAAATCTTATTATAATGAAGATTTACATTAACATATTGATCAACATATTCATGATATGTTATGAATTGGTTAAACAATATTTAAAACAAACTGAAATATTAATGAGAATTAATGCATGCATTTAATGAATAACTTATCAGAAGGAGTCAATTTTATGTTAAAGATTATTACATCGAAGAATAAATTAAAATGGACATTAGAAATGAGTGAATCTAATTATGAAAATGATAAATCGTCTCATATTTGTAATCGAAATTTTAAAGGACTTGAATTAAAAAAATGTTTGGTCATGATCATATTACTCCCAATGTAAATGTTGCTGCGTGTTATGTATGTTATTTTCATTTGCGTTTCCCAATCTTTATTCTTATTCCATTTCATAATTTCAATATTGTTTTTACGAAAATTATTAAAACGTAGTGAATATTATTCAGAATTACATATTACACCAAGTACATAAGAAAAATATTTATCATTCTAATGTTAGGTTCATCACCCACAATGTCTGATGAGGATATGGAATAAATGTGAAAAACGATATTAAAACTTATGGGGAAAACATGCTCCGGTAATGAAAACTAATAATACCGAAAGAATCTAATATGGATTATACGATAGAATTTAGATTTATGATTCTTTTAGATTTTTAAATACGAGTTTAGATTAATCTCTTAAAGATTTAGCTTAAGGGATTAATTCCTATTGCGCCCATTGCAAATTTAATCAAGGATGTAAATATGTAAAATTTCAATCTATCAATGAATGTGGTATTTTATAGCTAATGCAGAAAAAAAGAGTAATCCTCGTGTTTCAAAACCAATTGACTATAAAAAAATTTAGTAATGTGAGTAACATTGAAAAAAGTATTCATTTAGTATTAGAAGAAGTGTATTTTCTAAATAAATAGGTTGATAATTATGATAAACTTCGACAAGAATTAACATTTGACGACGTAGTTTGGAGAACTGTTTAAAATAATAAATGAGAAGATTTAACGTCTGTAAAATTAATATACGGAGATGTTAATTGTAACAATTTTGGAAATTATTACAAATTTTTGTATCTCAAATTGCATTCTTAAGCGTTGTGTTTAATAATTTTAGAGAAACTTCTTATAGATATTATGGTTTAGATCCAGAATATTATATATCAACGCCACGATTAGGTCATCATACATCGTTAAAACGCACAGGTCAAAAACTAGATCTTATTACTGATCAATATTATATGAATTATATGAAGGAGGAATACGTGATGGTATATCTACGGTTCCAAACAAATATGCAATTGCCACTATGCAACGATTATAAGCAACTAATTGTTATTTATATGACCATCAACTCAAAAATGTTTAAAGGAAGAAGCTGAAAACATAGGCATTTACAATAGTAAAAAGCACTTCATTTATATCATGTAATTAGATTGTAATAATTGTGAGTGTAATAAAGGATTGTAATAATTGTTATATGGCCGTGCATTAAGTCAATCATTTCCAATTAGAAATTTTAAAAAAGAAACAAAAATATTTCCATTCGACGATAATTTGAAATTACCTGATGATGGATAGAAATAATATACATTTGAAGTAGAGTTATGCATTCCAGATCATTTACATTATAAATTTAAAGTTTTCGGCTATGTCCTGATGATTCTATTCCAAATATCAATGAATTTTTTAAGTTTCAACAAGATCTTATAAACAAACGAATAGGATATATACCCAAAGGTATGAAAGTTGTGACTACACTAAAAGGTAAAATGAATAATGTTATTGAGTTTAGAATGTTAAAATATGATATATAACAACGTATTATTGTCAATAAAATTCATGAAAAAATTGTGGTTTAAACCATACATTGATACCAATACGGCACTGAGACAACAAGCAAATAATGATTTTGAAAAAAAGATATATATATATATATATATATATATATATATAAACACATTATTCAACGATGTAGAGACATAAAGACGCATTAAGTGTAGTATTAGATGAAAAGAATATGCTCTATATGCAGTAACAACTGGAAAAATTGCTCTATCACCATATTTTAATGCCGATCGATCCGTCGGGATATGTCGGGCGCCAGGTTCAGTTCCTGTAACGAATGGATGGAAGTGAAGGGAGGTCATAAGTCAGTCCATTGAATGGTTTCTAACAAAATTGAATTTGTTCCTGGCACCATGAGCTGCCAGGGAAGTTACAGGTCACTAGAGAGCGACACAGATTTCTGGCTAACTTTACGTTACGAGCTCATAACCTTAACAGTTAAGGAAGAAAAATTACTTAACACTAACATTAATAACTTATTTCTAACAATTCATGTATTTTTTAACTACAATACACAAGGCCTGAGCGCGGCCACTCTTAGTCTCTCGCCATAATGTCCTGCAAGTGAGCTCCGCGTCATAACTACGGGAGATAGTTCGACTTCGGTTAAATACCGGATTATTCACCACTGGTTGGCGGTGGCTCCGCAGACCGGCCGGATGG
>BOPP01000280.1:638771-667928 GCA_017312745.1 Gryllus bimaculatus
CATTCGACGATAATGTTGTAATTACCTAGATGATGGCATAGAAAAATATACATTTGGAAGTAGAGTTATGCATTCCAGATCATTTACATTTTAAATTTGAAGGTTTTCGCTATGTCCTGATGATCTCATTCCAAATATCAATGAATTTTTTTAAGTTTCAACAAGATCTTATAAACAAACGAATAGTATATATACCCAAAGGATGAAAAGTTGTGACTAACACTAAAAGTAAAAATGAATAATGTTATTGAGTTTAGAATGTTAAAATAGATATACAACAACGTATTATTGTCAATAAAAATTCGTGGAAAAAATTGTGGTTTAAACCCATACATGATACAACAATGACGGCACTGAGACAACAAGCAAATAATGATTTTTGAAAAATATATATATATATATATATATATATATATATATAAAACACATTATTCAACGATGTAGAGACATAAAGACGCATTAAGTGTAGTATTAGATGAAAAGAATATACTGTCTATTATTGCAGTAAAAACTGGAAAAAATTGCATCTAATCACCGTATTTTAATGCCCGATCGATCCGTGCGGGATATTGTCGGGCGCAGGTTCAGTTCCTGTAACGAATGCGATGGAAGTGAAGGGAGGGTCATAAAGTCGAGTCCATTGAATGTTTCGTAACAAAAATTGAATTTATTCCTGGCACCATGAGCTACCAGGGATTGTTACAGGTCACTAGAGAGCGACACAGATACTTGCAACCTTACGTTACGAGCGTTACGTTACGTTACGTTCACGTTACAAAAAGGCTGAAGTAATACGCAGTTGCTGAAATCAAAAAATTAGATTTTAACGTATTAATCCCTTAAATCGGCATTACATTTCGAAGCCTTTACGCACGTCAGCGTGCGTGCCAAATCTCACAAAAATCACAGTCGATAAGCAGATGAGTGTCGTTTGCCAGAACAGGTAATACTGAGACAACCCTATTCAATACTTAGTTATGCTTACGCCAAAAGATGTTAACCTGTCGATTGAGTGACGTCTTTCAGAATCTTCCTCTGTTGATAGAGAACACAGAATGGCAATTTGCCAGAACTTCTTCGAAGGCTTCTTTCTTGCAGTTTCTAAAAATGCTTCCAATCATCTAAGAAATATTTCGCAGCTTCAACAATAGTATTTTAATAATAGTTCCATTAATAGTTTCTATTTAACAAACGGGAAGCAATTCGCTAAGTTCGTCACAATATTTTTATTTATTATAGCTAATTGGCACGCATATTCTCAGTCGTGCGCGGCACCCTTAAGGTTCCCGCACCTAGACCAGCGCCACTGACCTGTCGCTTAGACGCAGGGCAAACTTTGCCTGTCTTCGCGCGCGCTTCACGAGTCCAGCTCTTGGAATAGTTTAGAACAAAGCCCGAATGTTCTTGCGAATTTGTCACCCAGCCATCTCTACGTCTTACACGCGTTACTATGACCAGAAAGTTGCTTAGTACATGCTATTCCTTCTGGTCTGCCGGGCTCTTAGGGGGAAAATGTCAGTGATTCGTTTTTCTTCATAGTTCTGGATTCTTCTGCTTTTGCATGCAACTTCTCATTTGTTATTCGAGCCATTAATTGTCATGATTCAAATGCCTATTTTCTCATCTATTTCTAGGTACGTTTGTTTCGGAGATGATACTGAAAAATCTTGATGGCAATTTTAAGATACCTATAATAGTTAAATTTATTCTTTCACAGGTTATCTGCCAGCGAAATTAAACGCTGAAGAACAAGCAGAAGTGTTTTCGAGTAATTCATTCACATTACATTTCCTCAAACATGGCTCCAACCCAAACGCCGCCGACGCAGCAACCGACATCGCAACAGGTGGACGAGAATTTGAGCCGCTCTTTGCCTACTATTGCAGATAATGAGGTACGTATTTTCTGATTCAATAAACTGCAACGGTATGAGTTTAAATTTTGAATTTCTTTGTCCATTTTCGCGTATGAAAGACTGAATCAATTGCAATTAGACCGCTGAAAACATTTTTCAAGTTAGGTGAAGAGATGCCATCATCGTTTGTAACAGAGGTTTCTGACCGCTTCGAAACAGCATGAATTGAAGGAACGTAAAAAATTAAGAAAGACGCCTAGAAGTACTATAATATTTTTGATCTTAAAACCTGGGAAAACTGTGTGTCCATCTGGAATGCTGAAAAGTTCTGTTCCATTTCCCTCTGCACGATGAACCAAATCTCGTATTAGATGTCGCCATGAATGGTGGTTCTCTGCTCTTCAGAATATGGCATAAAAACTTACTGTGGTGATCTTTCCTAGGTTTAATTCTCATTCTCATTTACAGGCTATAAGCTTGCCTTGTAAAAAACCCAATACCTCAACACGAAACAAATGAACCATAAGTTCAGAAACGTTACACTTGACTTTCGCTTGGATTGTCATATTGCTGCTCTGCCATTCGCACGCAGGTGGTCATCTCGGGGATTGCGGGCCGCTTCCCAGAATGCGACGACGTGCAGGCGCTGCGGGAAGCGCTGCTGCGCGGTGAAGACCTCCTCACGGCCGACGACCGCCGCTGGAACATCGGTGAGCGCGCTCTGGGCTCTCTGCGCAGCGCAGGCGGAACAGGGTGGACTGGGAAGGCAGAGTGAGAGTGGACTCTGTACGGTATACGGAGGTGCCGATGAGCCCCAAGCAGGGTCAGAGGAGAGGCCGGGGTAGATGTAGTGGATGCATGGATGGAGTGGTTTTGGAGTCGGTGCGGGAAAAAGGGCATAACTGAAGCGGAGGACTGGAGGAGATGGAAGCAGTGGCGGGAGTTTGCACGAGTGTGGAAGCGGGACGGAGGCACGGCATCAATAAGGCGGGGTCTAGATCAGGGTCGAGACTGAGAGCAAGTGGGGGCGAGGGCGGCTGCATAGGGGCGACCTGCAACGCTGCGCTGCTGTCGGTTGCAGACCACCCCGAGATTCCGCCGCGCAGCGGGAAGATCAACGGGCTGGAGAAGTTCGACGCCAGTTTCTTCAGCGTCCACTTCAAGCAGGCGCACACCGTGGATCCGCAATGTCGCCTGCTGCTGGAACGTGCTTACGAGGCCATCGTCGACGCTGGTGAGACCCTTTGCCTCCTCGAGAAGGACCGTTTTATGTGCGAAACACTTCCGGTGAATTTCTTGAACAATGACCCTTGCAAAACGTGTAGATAATTGAACGTCCAATATCGTCACCCCAAGCTCGAATATCTCGAGAGATGTCACTAGCGGACGTTTGTGTTCGTGGATGAAATATTAGTGAAATTATATCCAGTTGTGACCCCTACCGAAATTCTTCATTAAATTGATTGTGTCAAATGCCATATTGTGAGAAAGCACTCAAATATTTCTAAAGGCATTTTGCAAAACGAATAAAAAGTGCGGACCCAATGTGCAGTATTTTGCTCATTATACATTTATCTAATCATTAAAATTCCTTCATAAATGTACGTGAAGTAAACACACAACACATTTCGCAGTTAAAATTGAATGAAATGAGTGGAAGAAACCCAGAACGGCATTGGTGACATTTTTTTAATTCGAAAAAAGTCATGTTTAATTTAGGTTATATTTCATTGACAATATATTTTTGAAGTTTTAATGAACAATTGAAATGCCGTGATTTGAGTGATGAGAAAAGCACAAAAATTTTATAATAATATTGACTTAAATTATCTGATTTCACAGAACATGAAAAATGTCACATACCGTTCTGGTTCTCACTCATTCAAACTTCACTTTGCGCACGTTTCGTGAACTCTCCTTTATCTCGTAGTGGTAGGAGTGGTCTCGGGAATGTGTTACCATTTAGTGTGCGAGTGTGTGAAACTAGTGATGCTACAGAATTACAGAGATTTTCCCGAATTAGTTTTCTATTTCGTTTGGTCTTGTCTAGCTTTATGAACTTGCCACATAGTATTATCCAAAGTACATTTGCTAAAAAAAGTTCTTAATTTTTAGGTTTGCTAATAATGCAACGGAAATATTATTTTCTGAATATTAAATAACAGTAAAACTTCGTCCTAAACTGCAAATTTTTTTTTGAAAAATTTCTAAGAATATGGCGTTTAAGCGCCACTATAAATTCGAAATTTGAACCTCTTTTTCAGAGAAAGTTTTTGAGTTCTATAAAAACTTTCTTTGAAATCATTTGAGGCACTTTAACTCACAATTGAAATAGGGTTTACGAATTGCTGGAATAGAGCATATTAACGGCGTGAGAGATCTGTAAAGACATTACATGTTGTTGTTTTTGAAACAACAAAAAATACTCCGAAATGAACCTTATGTCATATCAAAGTATACAATTAGCACTACCCGTTAGAAAAGTGTGAGGAAAAAGTAATGAACTCTTTTCGAGAAATTAACGATTGAGCATTTCTGAAAATGCGGAATTTTGAGATATTTCTGATAGAAAGCAGTTGAGTTTTCGAGAAACTTTGTCATTATTTAAAGCACATCAACTTATAATTACAATAATGTGAATAAAATGCTGCTAGTATAAATATTATCCACACGAGAGAGAAGACAAAATCTCAACTTTAGAAATGTTTACTTCCTCACATCAGAAGAGAAAGTATTGTAATCGTGCGCCGGAAAAACGCGAATTTTCGACATACATACTCTTATTGCGGGGCCCTGGTAAAAAATGAATAAATACAGTTGTGAAATAAAGAAAAAATCCTCTAATAATAGTAATAATAATAATAATAATAATAATAATAATAATAATAATAATATGTCTTTATTGAAATGGTGAGGCTCGGGCCATCAGGCCCGCTCTTCCTCCTAACCACATGTCTGAAATATATGGATAAGTCTGAAAAAGTGATGTAATTTAAAAAACTTTAAATGTGATGTAATCTACAAGTGGTAAGTATAAAACTACTTCAATTTTTTTACGCTTTTGGTAGAGATAGTGCTAAATATACTCTATAAGATAACAAATGCCATAGAACTCTATTTTTTGTTTATGCAATAATTACAAAAATTTAATTTTTAAATATTTTAAGCCGTTAATATGCACATTTTCAGCAATCTGTAATCACTATTGCATTCGTGAGATACAGGGCTTCAAACGACTTTCAACGAATACTTTCGAAAACTCAAATATTTTTTATTAAAACGACCTTAAAATTTCTAATTTACCGTTGTGTTTAAGAGCCTTTTTCTTTAAAACGACTACAAAATTTTGGAAGAAAATAGCAATTTAGGACGAGACTTTACTGTTCTTTAATATTCATAAAATACTATTTCCATTGTATTATTAGAAAGAAATTATGAACATTTCAATGTTGGAAACAGAGTTTGAAGCACAAGAAGAATGTACAATGGCACTTCTTCCCTCATGTCACATTAAGTATTCACTATTCTTTAATTAAATAAATCAAATCAATAAATGAATAGAAATCATATTGCAAACTCACTGCTCATGTAAAGAACATGGTGCAAGGAGAGACTTTACGCAGAACAATGCGATACGGAATAGGATGTTGTTCATTCACCGCAGACGTATCTTTTTATCAACGTCCAAAGTACAAACTGTGGAATGATTTATACATTAACTTGAAATGTAGTAGGTTTTCAAACATCTTGTCATTATATTTTGCCATATTTATGCAGTCATTCAGTATTTTTCGTTTATCTGAAGCCAATAATAGTCAATATTCTTCACACTTCTTTTGGCAACTATTCAGTTAAAGAATTTTTAACATTACGAAAAAAAAAATGTTTCAATTGTCTTATACCGTTTCGTTTTTCTAATTTTATGTCTGACAATCTACCATCCACCACTTTCAACTTTATAATCATACGTGCTAAACTTTCTCAACTCAAAATTTCCACAAACTAACAACTTCTCTCAAGGATACTATTCAAAATTTAGCACAATACTTAAATAGTGTTGCTTTACTTCACGCTCAAAAATCAGTTTTCTTTTTTATTTGATAACTAACCAAATAGTACAAATGATATTACTTTTCTAAAGGACTCTTCTTCGATCTATTTCGCATTTAGGACTTATTATACTATTTACCCTTGGAACATAATACTTTGTATTATGGTGGTTAGAGCGAGATAAGTGTTATGTTTAATATGCCTTTTTATTGTATTAATCGAAAGATGTGACGTTCTTCTATGTTCTGTTAAAGTTTGATTCAATTTTACTGTCTAGTATCGCGTAAGGAGACTAAAGTTTGCAGTTTTAACATGAGCTCTAATGGTGACGTGACAGATCTGACCTGAAATTTTAAAATTGTGAGAAAATTAACTGTTAAACATGTTTTAATAAACGCTTCTTTCGGTAGCTAGCATCTTGAAGAATCAATACGCGCAATTTGAAGGAAATCTACCGTTTCAAATAGGAAGATTTTGCAAAAATTATAAGCCTCAATTAAGTTCAAAGGGAGACGTTCGCGCGTTTTTCTAGGGTCGGGACTGTGACGCGCATCTCGGCAACACGCGCGCGCCACGCGCTTCATCAAATCGAGTGACAGTTCGTACATTCCTCTAGATCTCTGGGAGCAATTAAAATACCTCTCTCTTCATTTGGAAATGTCAATGAAGGAGTCAATGATTACGAATTCTGTCAAGTTAAATATAAAGCATTATACAATTTGGAGAGAACCAACTGTTGATCTGTTTGTTAAGCCAATTGAAAATCTATGTTTGTCCTACCATTGGCTTCAGGTTAATTCGAGAAATTCAAAAATTAGAGAGAAAACACACAATTTAAAAAATATTTGAAAACTTTTTATTACGTCACTGATCTCGTATTATTGGGGAATTTTTTTCGTTTTCTCTCAAATTCCGCTTTGGAAATAAACCCTCCGCCAATTCGCTCAGACTGTGATATTTACCTCGTGGTGACCAGGCAACGAACAGTATTCAAAGTAGAAGATAGATTTTCCGGGCTGGTAGGCCGTGGTCCAGGCATTGTTGGCCCAACAATGTCAACTGGACCACGGCCTACCAGCCCGGAAAATCTATCTTCTATTGACTCCAGCCGTGAAAGCCTACGATACTATAGTATACAAAGTAATTCAAATCAACGAAACTTTGAAGAAGCTTGAGCTCAGAGCAGTCATACCAATCTCAAGGACATTACGACGTTGCCCAATTTACTAGACTTTTCCCTCCTCTCAAATATGGAAATTTTTGTCATTATTAGCGATCACTGTACAAAAACGTATAAATATGTGTCTATAATGTTACATTTTATGATTTTGCTCGTAGTAATTATATAATAGTGCTTTTTTATGTTCAATCTTATGCTTCAATATTTTATTTCGTGGCCACGCGCTCTGTTGGTACTAGTTAAGAAGCTAGTCGACGGTAGCTCATTATGTGATATTAAAACATTTTTATTTTACATCTATGAAACAAAATTAATTCGCATAATTACATAAAACTCAGCATAAAAGTCCCTATTTTGTTTATGTAGGACTCACAATACCAACTTAACCTGCAAATAAATTTTTTTGAACGTAATATGGACTCTCTATCTATTAGGGAATATCTCGCTCTAGCCACTTCAATGAGTTTTCTTTCATACAGGAGTGAACCCAAGATCTCTACGTGGCAAGGAAATGGGCGTGTATGTGGGCGTGTGCTTCTCCGAGTCGGAGAAGACGTGGTTCTACGAGAAGTACTCGGAATTTGGAATAACTGGCAGCAGCCGTGCTATGCTTGCCAATCGCATCTCCTATTGGCTGGGTGTCTCGGGTGAGTTCAGAAATTCCACTTCAGATGCTCGCAAAAATTGTGTACCAGGCGAGTATTACGCAGCAAATCTGCACTGGCTCGAAGCCTTGCTTTTTAGAAAAATGTTTATATTTATTTAGCGGTTTTTTACAACCTTGGTCGTTTTCCGCATCCCGATTTCCATGTCTCTTTATCCCATACATCGTTTTCTTCCATTTTTCTTTTTTCCATGGCTTCAGTTATTGCCATGTTCCTTGTTCTCTCGGTCTTCACCTGTATCTGCTTCGATTTGGTAATTCACACTTCCAAACTTTTTGATCAAGTCTATCCCGATTTCAACCTTCTCATATGTCCATACCATTTTAGGTTGTGTCATTTCGATCTATCGTTCAAGGTTGTTTGCACTTTCATTTTATTTCTTATTTCAATCATTTCTTATTTTATGTAACAGAGAAAGTTTACCAACTTCTTCGCCAGAACATCATTTCTGTTGATTGAAATTTGTCTTTCAATTTTTTGATAGTTTCCAGACTTCTGCCCCATAGAGTGTGGTACTCTCTACAAACGAGCTATATGTGCGTTTCTTTGTTTTCATTGAAATAATTGAGTTCCACAGCACTGGGTTCAACTGTCTTGTGACTATTTTTCCTCTTATGTTTTTATTTTTTACATCCTGTTCGTCTCTACCATCTGCTGTTAGTGTGACTCCCAAATACTTATATTGTGGTTTTTCTTTAAATTATTCCTATACTAGTCTCTAAATCATGGGGCATACCTCCCACCACCAATATATTCAAGTTTTTTGTAATTTTATTTCTCCCCGCCATTTTCCATTACTCCTTCTACTAATTTTCCTAACATATAAGTTTTAGCATCCGTCAAGCCTTGCGTAAATCCTTTATTTACTGGGAAGTTGTCTGATAGACCATTTCCCCACTTTTACTTTGATTTTTGTTATCTTTATAGAGTTGTTTGACTGCATTTATGTATGTTGTTGATATTCCTTTTTCTTCCATTGCCCCCATACTTCTTTTACTGGTACATTATCATAAGCCTTTTTGAGGTCAATGAGAATTATGTGAAGTTCTCTTCCTCGCTCAATTGTTTTTTACATCAGTTGTTTGAGACGGAAAATATTGTCCATACACGATCTTCCTGGTCTAAAATCACTTTGCTCTTCTGAGTCTGATGTTTGCATTTTTTTTTCATTTTAGAAAAATACTTTTCCCAATATTACATAGCTATTCTTAAATAGATATTGATAGGTATTTATTATTTTTCAGCTAGGCTTATTCAACCTGATGGCAGAACACTACTATTTACAAACACTACAATTAGGAATATTAATAGATTTTAACTGTAATTTATTTAAATAATAATATAAATGATAACAATAAAGGCAATACTACAAAAAATAAAAACATTAATTCTACATTTTATGGATATCCTATACAGGTATGTTTAACTAACACCACTTTTTAACAATACTCCACTCCACTTCACTTCGTAATACATGCGCTACACTTCTCTTTCTACTTCTATAAACTCTCAGAACACATCACTAAACTTCAATATAAATTCTACATTGAGTACTACATTCTGTAGAATATTCTTGTTTCTGTAAGTGGTAAATGACTCCCTTACTTCTTCCATTCTGACCACACTTTGTGTAGTCAGAATCCGCATTATGTAGGGCATCGATAGTGACCAATTTATGAAAGGCAAATTGTTTGACCTTTCGACTGTCTGTGCTCAACGCTAGCACCGAAATATGCAAGACGCTTGTCGCTCAAATTAATATTTCTCTGATTGATCTGAAAGAACCCGTCTTTCTGTAAGTTTAACAAGGATAATTTGATTGTTCGGTTATTTTACTTGAAGCCTCAACATTACCATTAAAAAACGGCTTTAAGCTTTTTTTAATATTTTTACCTCGTGTGTATGTATTAACGGCAAATAATGTAGTGCTGGTCACATTTTCGTAGAACTCCCTGAATTTTTGAAAACTGCAAAATTTCAAACTTTTTTGGTTTCTTCATATAACTACAGAATTGAAGATATTTGTTTTTCTTAATAAAATATTTTCATAAAAAATAATTTTGTAGCAAGCATAAGTTCAATACTTAGAAAATTTATGTAGTTTTCGCGTAATTTTACGTAAAACAGTCACTTTTTAAATAATTTAAACAATTCATTGTAAAAAACTTCTCCAATTTTTTCTTTAAATTGTTTCCTGGTATGTAGCAAATAACGTCAAATTAAATGATGTTTGTCTTCGAAAAAAACACTAGAAATTATCATTGAAAAAGAAAAGTTTTGTTGATAAAATTTTCCTTGCTGAAATGAAATGTTTTTTAAAACAATTTTTTCCCCTACAAAACGTAGTTTACAATTTTACTGAAACAGTAGGCCTACTTTGAAGTAATTTTTTAATCTTAAAGATGGAAAATTTGAGTTTCCTTCTCTCCAATTGCTAGTCATTCACCTGAGTCCCAATTCAGTAGCCGATTTATGGTCTCCTTCAAAGCCGTAGTACTGGCCATCGCTACGCCTTTCCATTCGAATTACGCTAATCGTGGAGAAGATCGGCGCGCGCAGCTCTCCTCCCGCGTCACGTCTCTATACGCCAGGCCTGCTCAGCATTTTGCACTTTGTCTGACCTCGAGAGTCGCGCACGACGCACAGAAGTGCAAATGCGGAGAAATTTGAAGAATTATTAGAATGCTCAATTCGAACCGAAGCGAATAAAAGAAAGAGCAATCGACGAGAACATGACGGTCACATACAGTTCAAGTAATATGGCCTTTTGTATTATATTGGAAATGATAGTAGTCGATATGTGGCAACTACAACGAAGGGAAATGGTAAAGTATGAAACTACAACGAATTATACATATTTGAATTGGACAACAAATATTACAATTGCTTGTAGGGCTGATAATGTAATGCACTTTGCTACGATGTAATCTCAAACATAGAGTTTTGTTAAACCCAAAATTATGATACTGAGTTCTTTTGTTTCATGACGACAGCAGTAAACTATTTTTTCATTAACTATGTTTAATTGAATTAGACAGCTCTCTCAAAGCTAAAACATTTTGTCTTAAAAATCATAATTTTTTTCTGCTCTAATTTCTGATAAGAGTATATTATATATTTCTTATATCAAGTCAGCGCAAACTATTTATTCATCATTTGCGACATAATATAAAAATATTAAGACCTTTGTAATCCTTATAACGAGACCCAAGCTAATTTCATGATGCTCGTAACATAAAATCAGAGAGGTTTGCTTGTTGGTATCTTTTACTCAGATTTATTACGGGGAAAACGCAAATATACATGCCGTCAAACATTACCATTCTTGCAATTGTCTATATTCCATTTGTATGCCTATCTGGATGTGAGAGATTGATCTCATAATTTTCTTCATTTTGCTATCATTTGAGATTATAACATTCCTGATGAGCAATCAATTATACATTATAAGTTTTTGTTAAAATTAAATACAATTTCAAAAAAGGCCACTGCTTTAAAATGTAGCTTAAGAGTCACAATTAGTAAAGAAATTACATGCAAACGTGGATACGCGGCAGTGCACAGCCAAAAGAGTCCCTAACTCTAACAACTGACACCCCCCTAACACCCCCTTCGCCCGTTGTGTCTGTTCTGGCGGCGCCGCCGTCGCCTCGCGCGATCGTGACTAGCTTTCCCGATTCGCCATGGACGGCCCGAGGTCCCCCGAGTCTTCTGACAGAATCGCCCACCCAACCAAGAAGCGTGCGAAGGCGCTGGATCTCGATTCAACTGCCTGCTAAATTGAGCGAGCAGCCGTGGTTGTGATATTCTCTGTTGGGCATTGCAGCCTTTAAGCGATTCTCACAAAATTAGTGTTATTTTGATATGGATAGAAGTTTTAAATAATAGCTTTTCTTTCTTTTCGTTTGAATAAAAAACGAGTAATTGATAGAGGGTGACCATGGCCTACCCTAATAATATTTCAGCTAATAATTTTCTTATTGCCTAGCGTCTGTAGTATAGATTTGTTAGCTGAACTGTAGATTACAGCTCCATAATCTAATTTGGCTTGAATAATAGCATGATAAGCATTAATTAAACATTTCCACTCTGCTCCTCACTTTCAAGATGCTAATATCTTCAGTATGTTCAGCCTGGTTTTGCATTCGGACTTTAGCAGAGAAATGTGGTTCTTCATAGAGAGCTTCTGGTCGAAGGTCATGCCCTAGATTTTACAAGAGTATGTACGACGTATTTGATGGTTATCAATACAGAGGGCAGGATTTTCACTTAAACGTTTTGAGCTTCTAAAGATCATAATAAATTCTGATTTAGTTCTTGAAAGGGAGAAACCTGAAGAACTTGCCCATGTTTGAATTTTGTTTAATGTTTCTTGGATTATTTTAGTTATTACTCGGAGATCTTTGCCGCAGCATTCAATGGAAATATCATCAGCGAAGAGAAATAATTTACTTGGTGCTTCTATGATACTATTTATGTCATTTAATGCGATCAGAAAAAGGGGCACGCCAATAAATGAGCGCTCAGGGAGGCCATTCATCATTTCTCTGCGTGTTGACATTTTATCAAACATGCGTACACGCAGATATCTGTGTAGCAGAATTTTTTTCAGAAAAGCCAGTAAGTTACCTTTAATATTCATTGAGATAAGATTACGTAGTAGTCGGGGTTTAAAAATCATTTCGTAAGCTTTCTCAATATCAAGAGAAACAACAATTGAATGCTGGTTAATTGCTAGTGCATCACAAATTTCTGTGTCTATGTTTATTAGACGGTCGTTGGTGGATCTATGTTGTCGAAATCCATTTTGGAAGGGGGATAGTAAGTTTCTTGTTTCTGGGAACCATCGGAGACGGTTGCCAACCATCTCTTCTAGTACTTTGCAAAGAGTACACGTCAATGACATTGGTCTAAAGTTACTGGTTTTAGATGGATCTTTGCCTGGTTTCGGTGGAGCTATTACAAGAGCTTCTCTCCATTTCTCAGGGAAGGATTGGGAGGTCCAGATGCCATTATACATTTTTAAGAGGTATTCAATGGCACATCAGGACCTGGTGCAGAGTTTTTAAACTATATTTTATAAAGCATCCATCAGGAGTTACAGTATATCAATGAATCACTGTTGTTACTTGTTTTGGATGTTTTTTAAGTGGCTAGGGATATAGACGGAATTAATTTACGATAGGATGGTTCATAGTTATTATTGCTGAAATTGTTGGCGAATGAATCTGCCAGAGCATTGCAGATGTCTTGAGAACTCCTGTATTTTATTCCGTTTTATCTTCTAATATTGGAGGTAAGCCAGTTGAATATGAGCCGCTAATTGATTTTATTTTATGCCACATAGTTGCGGACGTAATAGAATATGTAAAATCTGTAAAAGAGTGTAGTATGGTATTTTTAAGAGTTAAGTGGGCTTTAGCTCTAGCTTTCTTATATAATATGCACAGTTCTATCGATTTATATATATTGATTTCCATTCTATCGATTCTTATATTTTCTAAACGCTTTCTTCTTATCTTTGATGCAAACGTGCAATTTTTATTCCACCATGGGATTTGACGGTGAGCAGCTGAATTAGTCTGTAAAGGCTTGGATGATTTGGTTAGTTCGATCTAGTGCCCACTCATTTATATCGGGAAGTTTGTTGATGTTACTATCGACATATGATAGAACTAAGGTCCAGTTAGCTTCGGTACTAAACCACTTCTGATGAGTGCGGGTAATAGAGTAAGGTTGAAAATTAGAGAGGTGAATAAACAATGGGTAATGATCACTGTCATAAAGATCATTACTAGAAAACCAAGAAATACGAGTTCCAATGTCGTTGGATGAAAATTTCAAATCAATAACACTGTCTTTTGCATATGTAGTAGAAAAATTGGTATCATTGCCCGTATTATAAAGCATAATGTTATCATTCTTGTCAAGCCATTCCTCAATGATTCTGCCCCTTCAATCTGTACTTGAAGATCCCCACAGTGGTAAATGATTAATATCTCCCATGTTGGTAAATGGTTTTGGGAGTTGCTTAACAATGTCATCAAGTTCAATGATGTTTATATCTTGGCTGTTAGTTTAATATAAGTTACAAATTGTGACAGTGAAGTTAATTTTAAATCTAATTGCAGTTGCTTCCAGTTGCGTTTGAAGAAGAACATTATGTAAGGAAAATTCTGGTTTAGTATAAATTGCAACGCCACCACTGGTAATGTTGGAATTATTTCTATTACAAAATGTAGATCTGTATCCAAACAATAAGCCTCAATTTCGAAATTTAAAGTTGTTTCTTGGAAGCAGATTATTTTTTGTTTCAATTTGTTAATAGGAAGCTTGATGAATGGTTTTCTTGCAATAAAGAACAATACATTTCCATAGAATCTTGTCTATTGTAAATAGCAGAATTTGTTTATTTTATATTAACTTCAGCTAGAATGGCAATAATGGAGGAGGTTAGATCACTGCTCTTCTGAATCTTCTCTGGCATAAGGTTTTTCATTCATATCTGCATTAAGTTTTCGATGATTCTTGAGCATCTATTTTTCACACCCCAGTTCGGTAAGTATTGGTGAACAGCTCTTAACATTGCTGTTAAAGCTGTAAAATCATCTGTGAATTCTCTGGCAATTGATGCAGTACAGTTATTACCCATCGTTCTGTCAAAGAGACTTTGGAGTTGATGTATATTTAGTGCGTAGTGGACAGTAGGAAAATCTAAGGTTGTTTTAATATTGAACCACGACTTATCGTCAACATTTTCAGAAGAGGTTTGAACTTTTTTCTTATTTTTGGAGGGTTGTTTCTTTATTTTTTCTTTAGTTTCAGTAGTTTTCTCTTCCGTGTCAGAGGTTTCCGATCTATTGTCTGGGAGTTCATTCTCGCTATCTGATTGGTTGCTAACCATTTCTGTATTCGAGCTTACAGTAGATAACGGTCTCTTTAACCTAACGGGTTGCAGACAAGGTCAACTTCCATTGAGTTTCCTTTCAAGTCAACAGGGTTTCTCGCAGCCGACTCAAGTTGTTTGATATTTTAGAAGCAAACTTGATATGAGAGTTTGGTAGATAACTTTTCAATAAATTCGACAATTGGCGCACTATTTGCCGAATCTATGATGATAGCATTTTCTTTCTTCGGAAAGAGTGATTGCATAGTACGTTTATCATAATTAACTGTAGCCTTACTGTTCTGGTTTCCTGAAGATTGAACTTGAGACGGCTTCATGATGTTCAGGAAAAAAAGAAACTTTTCACTTAGTTAAGCAATATCGCTTCACTTACGAATAACTTCACTTCCACCACGTTTTACATGTGACTCTATGCGATCTTTGATACCCACATTCATATCGAAATATCTTACGACTGGAAAATGTTTTAGATTTCCTTTGTTGGAAGCAACAGTAGCAATTGAGAAACTAAGGGCAGATTCCTTTCCTGCATTCATTTCAGCCAATACTATTTCAATAGACTTCGGTGCTAGAATAAAATTTCAAATGGAGCCACAGCTTTCGTCTTCCCACAATGCATTCTTTGCAAGGTTGGAATCCGTGTACAATTTTGAATTGATCTTCATACCGCAGTCCACACTTAAGTAAATGTGATGATAAGATACACCATGAAATGCTTGTGCCAATTCTATTACAGCGACATTTAATTCTTCGGTGGTTCCTTTTTTCGTCAGAAATGTAGTTGAAACTTTATTACTTTTCATATTTTTAACTGCTGCTTTATGTTTCAATGCTTTTTCGTGATCATCAATACCATTGAAGCCATCATGTCTAATAGTGAATGACGCACTGCATAAAGAGCATTTAGCCACTGTTCGGTTGACCTTTATTAATCAAGAGTAGTCTGTCAACCATTTATCTTGAAACGAACAGTCATAATTTCCTTCTTCTTTTTTACAGCTGAAGATGCTTTTAGGCTTGACTTTCGCTTTTTATTAGGATCCATCCAAAATCTAAAAATATAAATAAAAAAATAAATGAGAAAGAATATTTGCTAAACATTTTATACCGTAAGACCCATTTTCATTTTCTTATCTTCATCTTTCTATTGAAGAAGGAAAGAACAAAATTCTAATGAAATAGCTATGATTTTAAGTTGGAAAATTTATTTATTTTGTACAAAATCTAAAAACGTATTGAAATTGAAAAAAAACGGAAATAATTTTTCAAAAACCGGAGATGAAGCTCAAAAACCAGAGTCTCCGGTCTAAAACCGGAGAGGTCGCAACCCTGCTCAGATTTCTCACAAATACGCTCCAATTACGACTTGGGTTGTAGAAATAATCTTCCAAAACATTCAGTTCTGACAAAAGAATGTCTCTTATTATACTTTTCACAAGAGAGAAAAATTCTATACTCCAAATATCACACAGCAAAAAAATAAACAGCGTCTATTCACTACATTGCCATAACTGTGAAGCCAAATACAGTGGACAAATAGGCAGTACATTAAATATTAGAATTAGAGAACATATACACGCTTGGAGACAACTCCGGTAAACCTCACTTTGACAATTATTTACTCAAAACGAGCCATATATTCAATCCACACAGATATTCGTATACTGGAAATAGAAAATCAAACCACACCAGATTAACTTTGGAAAACCTCCATATTTATTTAAATGATAACTTAAAGAAAAATATAAAAGCATAAACCATAGCCCCTCACCTCTTCTAAAATTATTATAAACACCACCACCCCACAACCGGTGTACTTAAGCCCTTTGGCTCTCACGAGCCTGCGTAGTCGTTTTGTGGCTTCCATACTGCAGGTGAGAAACGGCTCAACTTACATTTCATGTTTTCTGTTACAAAAATTTCACATGTTCAATTTCATTCACTTCGTCGTAATATTAAATGATTTAACACCCCCTTTCTTTCAGATCTTAAAAGGTTAATTCTACTTTTTAAATAATATTCTTCTTCACTTCAAGGGTTAGGTTCAAGAAACTGTCCCGGTGTCCACTTCCTTCTGGGCCTTCCTACATCTCTTCTCCCTCTGCATCTGTAGTCCACCGCGAATGCTGGTAGTCTGATGGTATGAGATGTTCATACCATCTTTTCTGAATTCTTTCCAGTTTCTCCAGCAGTGGTTCGACCACCAGTTTATTTCTTATCTCTGTGCTTTTCTTTATATCTAGGATATTATAACCTAGAGTGCTTCTTAGAAATTTCATTTCAGCTGCCTAGATTTTAGAGTTATCTATTTTTATGTTACTCTTGCTTTATCTCTATACATTAACACTGGTACAGCTACTGTATTGAATAATTTTGTTCTTGTTTCTATCCTAGTTTTACTTTTTAGATGTCTATGTATTGTGCCGGATATATTTCTAAATTTATTTAATTTTTTACCTAAATCTATATCTCTTTCAAACGAGATGTGGCAACCTAGATATTTGAAGTATTTTACCTGTTCTATACTCTTTCCTTCTATCACAATCTTTATTCTCACTGGGTATTTTCCTTTACATGCCATAGTTTTAGTTTTTTCTTTGGATATTTTAAAACCATATTCTATTGCAGTTTGATTTAATTTATATACTGCCATTTGCATTTTGTCTTCAGTGTCCTGTATTATCACTTTGTCATATGCATATAAAATAGAATTTAAAAATATTTTCCTGAAATAGATATTCAATTTCCATATTCTAAACATGTCATCCATGTATATATTGAAAAGTGTCGGTGATATACAGCAGACCTGTCGTACACGTTTGTTGGTGGGAATCTCTTATGTCAATTTCCTTTTATAACCAACTTAATACTCGTTGTTTCATGTAGTTCTTTTATCACCTCTATCACGTGTTTTGGGTACACCTTCTTTCCATTATGTTCCACAGGAGGTTTCTATTGACATTATCAAAAGCATTTACTATATCCACGAATGTTAGATGTGTTTCACAGTTGTGTTAACGTTTTTCTTCTATTATTCTTTTTAATGTGAAAATGGCATCAGCAGTCGACCTGCCTTTTCGAAATCCCATTTGTTTTTCTGATATAAGGTGGTCTGCTATTATTTTTTATCTTTTATTTATTATTCTCCCATAGATTTTATATGTTGTATCCAATAGACTTATTCCTCTGTAATTGTCTGGGTCTCCTCGGTTACCTTTCCTATAAAGTGAGATTACTTTTGCCTTTTGCCATTCTTTAGGAATTTGTTTATTTCTCCAGCACATATTAAAGAAATGAAGCAGGCGTAGATGAAATAACATTCCGGAGTATTTTAGTAGTTCAGTGTTCATACTATTCATACCAGGTGCTTTTTGATTTTTTACATTTATTAAGTGGTTCATGTAGTTCATCTATCGTTAGGTCATCTGTATTTGTAGTTGTGTATGTTTTTATTATTTCATCGTGCCATAATTATATATATTTATTTTTCATCGTGCCATAATGCTTTATAATGTTTTTAACTCATCTTTCCTTTTTAATTGCATTAATATGAACGTTCTCTCTTTCATTACTATTCAATATTTTCATTACTTTGTAGGCTAATGTTTGTCTCCCGTATATATCATGTTCTATTCTTCCAATAAATCTTTCGCATGAATCGGCGTGAGCTTTTCTAATAATTGTTTTTACGTTGTTTCTAGTTTTTTTGTATTCTTCCTTGTGATTTTCAGTAGGGTTCTCAAGGTATATTTGTACTTCCTGTTTAAGCTTAACACTTTTTTCGATATCATCATTCCAAATTTTCAAACCTTTTCATTTTTGAAATTTCTTTTTCCATCCTACTGATTCTTCTGCGGATTCCTTTATTATTTGCTGTATTTTTGCCATTATTTTTCTATTTCCTCCTCTGTGATAAGGTTTTGAAAATGTTTATTTATTCTATTTTGATATAGGTTTCTCACGCTTTCGTCTTCTAAGAGGTATACTTTGTATACTTCTTCTTTAGCATTCATTATAAATCTTGAATTATTTTTCACCCATCTTTTTAACAATTTTATACGGAATTACTAGAACGTAATGAGAGTTTATGACGCAGCTTCTTTTAGCTGTTGTATCTCTATTAATTTCTGATATTCTTTCGCATTTCAGATATTTAATCAAATAATATCTACTCACTGTGCTGACCATTATATTTATGAAATGTCTTTTTTCTTTTTAAATGTATTTGCAATTAGCAGTTCATTGAAAGCTGCTAATTCCCTTAATTTTTCTCCATTGTAATTTTTTACATTTTCTCCCCACTTTCCTACAGTCTTTGGTATACTCTCATTTCCCACCCTTTCATTTAAATCACCTACAAGATGGACTTCATATCTTGAAATGCATTTGTCCAACAGTTCCTGCATGGTTCTGTAGAATTCCTATTTTTTTTTTTTTTTTTTTCATTTATTTTTCTTCTTGTCTCGGGCCATGTGGCCTTTCAAGGGCTTGGATACAATAAGATTTTTTCATTGTTAGGAATAGGCATCCTTGGCAATTTTGAGCTGACATCACTTGGCTCCGTTTTTTTAAGGTGTTGCGATTGTGGATTGGGAATGATTTAATGTTTTATTTTAAAATTTGATGCTTGTAAGGTGTTAGGTTGGATATTTGAATGGTTTATCATGTGCTTACGGGGCGAAATTTATCTTTGGGAATTTGGATTTGATAGCGGCAGGGGTGCACAGCATTTCGGTCCTAGGGTTAAAGGTATTTGTTAAGTGAGAATGTTGAGTGAAGTTAAAAGCATTTCGAAATTATTAGCAGATGTGATCTTTGATGTAGATCCATACGTAAGCTTCCCCATGTATCTGGGAATTGGGTAGTAAACGCAGGGTGCTGTATGATTTTCCTAAGGCATTTGTTTTGCTACGTCTGAAGTTTCTCTATTTGATGAGGGTGCTGCATTTCCCCAGACATGGCAAGCGTATGTTAGGGTGGGTAAAATGATTTGCATTTCCAAATATCATGAGTTTGGCAATTCGATTTTTAAATGAGGATTTTCTATTATTATTGGATATAGTTTTGACATTTTCCCATGAGCTTTATTTTACTAAATGCAAGGATATGCGGTTTCCATTTGTTTAATCTTTTATCGAAGTGTACACCAAGATATTTAATTGGGCGCTATATCCAGTTTGAATCGGGCTGCAATTGATTTTTAAGGTGGCGCGGCGTTCTTGGTCTACAAGTGTGTGAATATTTTTCGCTTGGCATTTTTCTGGATTAATTTTTATTCTCCACTGATTTGTCCACGATATTAGTTCTTCAGATTATTCTGTATGCCGATTTTGGGCTATGGAAAATAGTCTCATGAGCAGTTTTGAATAATCTGTGTCATCAAAGCGAAAAGCAGCTAATTTGGTGTCTGCCATTCGTGGAATATCTGAAGTAAACATTGAATCAATGTCGGAGAGAGTACAGAGCCTTGAGGTAAACCTGCAGATATGTTTCGAGGGGTTGATAATGTTTCATTTGACTTTTACCATGAAATTTTCCTGTTAGTCAGAAGCTATGGGATTATTTTTTTGATGTAATCAGGGACTTCCCAAATTACGTAATTTATACATTAGCCCTGTATGCCAATTCTTCATACGCCTGAACAATGTCTAAGAAAACTGCTACAGTATGTTCTTTTTGATGAAAGCTTCGCAATATTTTCCGTTAGTCTCAGTAATTGGTGCGTACCATGAATGGTTAGCGTCAAAGCCGAATTGTTCATCGGGAATTGCCTTTTATTTCAGTGAGGTATTTAATTTACGTCTACTGAAGTGATCAATCTTTCAAAAATTTTTGATATGTGGGGAGGCAAGCTGATTGGTCTATAGTTTTCTCTCAATCTAGGATCTTTTCCCGGTTTGCGAAAAGGAGGATGATGGCGGTTTTTGCCATGCATTTGGGAAGTGATTTTAGGCGTAAGATTGCATTAAATATTGGCCGTGAGAGCGGCCAATAGTGTTTTGTTAAGTTCCTTTATCATTTTGTTTATTTATTTCATCAATCCCTTTCCAGGGGATTTTCTTTGCTTTTTAAACGCTGATAAACTTTTGAGAGCTTTCTGATGGAGAAGATAAACTTAATTTTCGGTTGTTACTAAACTGGGCTCCATTTACAAAATCCCGA
Source organism: Gryllus bimaculatus (assembly GCA_017312745.1). Classification (NCBI taxonomy): domain Eukaryota; kingdom Metazoa; phylum Arthropoda; class Insecta; order Orthoptera; family Gryllidae; genus Gryllus; species Gryllus bimaculatus. The sequence goes on from BOPP01000280.1 coordinate 659,591, forward strand.
TGGTTTTTATTGTGAGTTGCATTGTTATTGGATGAGGTCGGAAGACTTTCTCTAAGTGGTCAGCTAAAATTTCAGTTTTTCTTTCTCATCTGAATAGGCTTTTGACTATTGGTTTCTTAGAGGGGGTATTTCAAGTTTTTTTCTCTGCCGTATACGTCTAAACTTGTGACCAGAGAGAGCTGAATTGCGTCTATTGCTTTAATGATTGCTGAAAATTTTGGAATCTTGAATTTGTCTAGGCTGTAATTTTTACTATTCGTGATAAATTTATTTAGTGTAGATCTGATATCGTGTCTACGTGTTTCTTGCGCAATATCTTCTTATATTTCGCTTGGATTTAATTAAATTTAATAATCGTATTGGAATGGACTTATTATGACAGCACGCTTCGCCATTTTACAGTCGGAAGCTTGTTTATATGCTTCTTTTAATTGCTGTATTAAAGTTTTCGATTTCGATTTCTAGATCTAAATAGATTTAATACTTCTGGTATAAATAGTTTTCTTGGCATTAGGTATTGAGAATTTGGGCCAGCTTACAATTGCCTGTTTAACAGTCGTTTTTTGAATTTTGTTTCTCTTCTACTGCGTTGAAAAATGTATAGTACTGGGTTGTGATCTGACTGAAGGTCGTCTAATACCGTTTTGGAATATGGGCGAAATTCTATGCTTTTTGTTAGAAGTATATCAAAAGATCTTGGAAACTATATTTGAGTTGTATGGAAAATGTGTCGCCGCTGTGGGACTAGTATACTGATTTTATTATTTAGAAGCCAAATTAAAAAGCCTTTGTCCCTGGGCTGTAAGTGGTTCGACAACCCAAGCTGTATGTTTATATTTAGGTCTCGCCATCAATATTACGTCGGGATATCGTTAAAATTTCCTTGTAAACGTAAACATGGAAAAGTTTTATTTGGTGGTTTGTATTGCAGCTTTATTATTATTTCGCCGTATTATTTACAAATATTTTATCCGACTGTTTTCTAAGTTGGCGCGGATGTTGTATGAAACGCTGTCCGTGCTTAATAGAGTTTGATATCAGAATTGCTACTCCACCCTGACGCAGTTTGTGATATTTCTGTCATTTCTATAGCATTTGTAGCCGGGAATATTTAATCTTTCTCTCCGCCGCGAGAGGTGGGTTTCCGTAATAGCTACTATTTTAATTTGATTACCTTTATGAAATATATGAATTCATTTCCTGACGCTTTTAATGCCATTTGCATTCCAGTTAATAAAGTTTTAATTTCTCCGCAGTTACTTCCCATGGTTTATTTTTTAAGACGTTATGAATTATAGTTTTGAATTTGGGGGATAATAGCATTTAGTTACTTGAGTTGTAATATTAGAGATTAGGTTTTGATAAGTCTTGAGGTTGAAGATGGTAATCGCAGGGCTGCTAGAGGTTGCTTTCGGGAGTGAAGGAAAAATGAGTGAGGTTTTCTTGGGGGGCGGTCCGACGGTTGCGGTTATGCTGTCTCTGGTTGCGACTGGAGGCCATCCGGTATATGCCCTCCTTGAGTTTTAGAGATAATTTTAAATTTTTGAGATAATTCTAAAGCCTTTTTGTTATTCTGGGCAAACCTTTATAATTAGAAGTATGATTTTCATTGCGGCAGTTTACGCATTCTGGAGCTGTGTTTTTATGATTTTCTACCACTCATGAATAATGGTGATTGTCGGTGCATTTCACACATCGTGGATTTAGCCCACAAATTAAGCCTGTGAATGCCCGAAACCTTGACATCGGTTTGCATTGAATTACATTTGAAGCAATACGTTTTTAAACTTTTACTACACTGAAAATAATAATAAATAATTAGTTGAATATTTCTTTGGCTTGGTAATTGTTCCTCCAAATCTATTGCACAAACCGGGGATTGGGTCCTATCTTTATTTATAAAGTCTTACATACTTTTAGGATTGGATAGTTTGAGTTCTTTTAGTTCTTTAAAATTTCATTTCAGGAATTAATTTGTGGGCAGGTCTTTTATCACTTACGTGCAAATATTATTTTTTGACGGGTCTTAAATGAGTGGAATTAAATATTTTTTGTTTTGCACAAAAACTTACGGTATTTCCCTGAATCTTCAATAGGTTGTTAAAAATCACCTTTACTGAGCCCTTTTCTGGTTTTGGTTGTGAAGTCTGCTGAGGTGTTTTTTATGCGATGCTATCTATCACTTGTGAATAATTTTGTCATGATAAAAATTAGGAGGGAATTTATTATGTTTGATAATTGTTCCATTTTCTTCCCCGTTGTTTGGAGGTCCGCTAACGGATCGAAGCGTGACGACACCTTTGACGCCATATTCAGTAACTTTCACTTTCACTCGAGCATTTCTTTCGTTTGCAGGTTTTTTTCACTAGCTGATTACGCTTATGGTTTTCAACCATTTCACTTCTTTCTTTACGGTGAGAATGTTGTTTGCTGCACCCTTCCCAATAAACCCTGGTTTGTTTGTTTGTTGATGTTTGGGAAAGTTAATATTTTCCGGCTCTCATGCTTTCGGTCGCTGTGATTGAGGAGCAGAGCGGGTAGAATTTTCGGGACGTATTCGGAGGAAGTGGCGGTTTGGGGTAAGAATTTGTGGTTAGCCAATTGTTGGTAATGGAAATACCTGTATGTTGAAGGAAGTAAATATATTGTTTGCGATTCTCATATGTTAGTTGTTTTATTTTTCCTGTGGAAGTGAAGAAACTTCTTGGTGTTCGATACTGCCCCGCCGTTTGGACTTCATTAATCACTTCCATTGACTGAACAATTAACGCGCTGAGCTTTTCAAGTAGCCCCCCGGAGGGGGCACTATTCCACTGACTCATTTGTCAAATAAGTCGTTGCACTAGATAAGCAATTACTAATTTCTGAGTTCTTGAATGTCACTGGAGGCACGACGGCACGCACAGGATAACACTGGCACGACACAACACTAAACACTCGAGTAGAATCTGGTAGAATTCCTCTGTTTCTTCCCTCTTTTCTTCCTCCGGGGCATACACACCAATAACGACAAGATGTCCCCTTTCGTGTTTTAATTTTAGCAAAATTATCTGGTCATTTACGTACTGAACCTTCTTAATTCTTGATTGCCACTTTCTGTCTACGAATATGTCTACGAATATGAGTTTGATATTCATCTTTTCAAAAATGTTCCCTGATATACCTCTTACATTCCAGTTAGCTGTTTTGAAATATTCCGATATCCGTTTTCGTACTCCTATTTCCATTGCCTTAGTCATCATAGTTTACATTCCGAGGCCATTATTTGGGACACTGCTAGTAAATCATTTTTACGCGGGTGAGTTACTAGCCCTCGCCGCACAACCTCTGTCCCGAGGAGGGGGGAGGTTATTTCGGACTTCCCTTGTTTTAGAGAGATTGCCATCTTCATGGCTTCGAGGTCTCTCGCCCCGTCTAAAGTTTCTCTTCTGCCTCTTCTTTCTTGAAGCCGCCGTTTAGGTCCTCTTCTGGAGTACTTCTTAGTCAGATCGCTACCCTTCGACCTGTCCGGCAAGGGAGGCCCTACCAGTAGCTACGCTACCGCCAGCATATCTCTTGGGGTCATGGGGATACTCAAGCTCCGCCACCATCGACAAGATCATGTTCTTCCTAGGCGGAGATTTTTAAAAATAATTATTCATCTATTTATCCTAATGTTGTTTTTTTACTCTTGCTTAAATATGCTTCTTACTTTTCTTGTACTAGAAAACAGATTATGATGGTCAAGCCATCGAAAGCTGCTCTTGTAATAAACAATATTGTTGGTGTGAATGATCTTGGCTGTCCGTGTGACGCCGCGTCGAAGGCTGTGTTGCTTACGTTTCAACCATCTTATCGTGGTGTTCCTCAGATCAGCCCTGAGAAAGACCACGATAAGATGGTCAAAACGTCGGTAACACAGCCTTCGAGGCGGCGTCACCTGGACTCCCAAGATCATTCACATGGCCCCAGCCGACGAAGCCTACGACTTCATTCAATATTGTCGGCAAATTGACGACTCATATAATTATTTCATTGTAAATGTCAACGAAAACATAAGGTAATGAATTTGTTGTTACGAATGCATTCATAATGGCATATATATTGGATGGCATTTACTTCTGGATATTCCATTGATTTGTGAAATTATTCTTGTCTGTATGATGTGCTGGAAATAAAAAAAATGATTATAATCGTTTTCTTTCATTTACTTTTTATTTTTTTCTTCAAAAAACTATCTTACTAACTTCTTAGCAAAGCAAATTGGCAGCAAAATGAAGCGTGAATTTCTCAGTGAATTATGAAGAGGCTAATTATGGTTTTGTTTGCTTGTAATTCGTTATTTAAAAAAATTAAGAATAAACTTGAAATATTCTGAAGATGCGGAGAAAATAATTGTATGTATTCGAATCAAGCAATAGTGTTCCGTAAAGAACGCCAGAAGTCATAAACTCACAACAATGCAAACTTTAAAAAGTTCCATTTATAGCAAACTTGGTGCTTTTAGCAAGAATTGTTAAGAAAATATGAGCCCGTTGTTGGTAGCACCCATCGCTCAATGAGCGGTTTGTTGTCAGCGCTCATTGTTAAGAGGTGTTGATAAAGACAGGAATTGCGGTATAATATTATTACATAACCGTTACTAAGGGGAGAGAAAGTATGTGCTATTTTGTGGTATGTGATCTATGGTATCTTTCTTTTTCAGTGTTCTTTTTACTAAACGGAGCTCGGAAAGGTGCGATTCCTAGCTGAAAGTGTCGTGATGTTCTCCTTGCAGGCCCTAGCTTCTCCTTGGACACAGCTTGCAGCTCCTCCATGTTCGCTCTGAAGGAGGCGTACGACGCCATTCAGTCGGGGCAGGTGGAGTGCGCCCTGGTGGGAGGCACGAATCTCGTGCTGCACCCTTACGTGTCTATGCAGTTCATGCGCCTGGGCGTGCTGTCGAAGGAGGGCATGTGTCGCCCGATGGATGACGATGGTGAGAGATTTTTAAGTGCTTTATGCTGAATTTTCGGAATGTTGGAGTTGGATATGTATTTCATGCTTACAGCGTGTGTCCATTATAACAAGGAACTGCTGTTCTTAGGTCACCGCCTTCTCAAACCTTCCAATTCGTGTAAGCCTGTATGTAGTGTTGAAGATATATTCGGCGGAGGTACTCCGACCTTACACGGCGATTGAATATATGACGGTTGTTTAATAGTCATTATTGGGACAGTAACCGACAAATGCTGATCTTCTGAATGTGGCTAAGAGGTCTTGCTTAGTAATCCTTTTCAGTTAGTCATTAAAGCCTTTGTACGTATTGTTTCACTCAGCAACACTAATTTCTTATAATTCATCACTGCTATTCTCTACAATGCTTTGGGCACAGATACTCATGAATTATAAAATAATTCATTTCTGGTATTGGAGGAATTGGCAACGGTTATGAATTGCGAGAATCTGTCTTTTTTGGGACTGAAGAATCTGATAATTCTTTAGGAGTGGTACACATCGAATCGCTATCACGTGACAATTATGACAGCTGACAAAAGCTTTGCTGGTATATACAAGACTTGAGGTTACGTCGTAGGAATCAAGGAGAGATATGAACCCGAAGTTGATGTAATGAGTACTGCTGACATAGATGAATGGAAAGAAAAAGATAGCGAAAATATCTGATATCAACCTTTCAATTCACCCATCAGAATTCAAGCATCTTAAAGACGGCAAGACAGTGAATGAACTTTGGACATTATTAGAACTTATCAATCCACTGATCAGGCTCGAAAGGCGACATCGCTCAAAGGGGTCATTATTTGCCGAATGGACGAAGATGACGTACGAGAGCATTTAAGACGATTCTTTGACGCCGGTGAGCACCGAGGGAAGCGTGGGGAATCTGGATAGTGGGTGCTTTTCTCATATGAGCCTGTTCAGATTCATCGCAATGGATTCATAATTTTCGAAAACTCTGAGATTGCCCAACAACTCGTCAGCCAGTATCAAAGAGAAAAATTTTAAAAAATCCATGAAAGTGAACAGGCGCGTAAAATCTTACGATCTTCGAGAAACTTTGTAGGTACAAAAATCGCCTAATTTGCTTTCAGTAAACGAGGCGAAGTTGTTGTTTTAAATAAATCTTTCGCAAATTTTTAAATGCGAAAAAAATAATTTTATTAGTTGCTGAAAGAAAGAACGTTCTTTATTATGTACTAGCTTAAGAACCTCGTGTTGCTGGGGTATTTACGAGTATTATAACAGTTTTTTATTAAACAGAAAGGGGAATTCCATTTATTCCCGCCCTATGAAGACTCCTTCTATCTACTCTACTGTAACTCCTCTCCGCCCTTCCCCCTTCCCCGCGTCTCTCTCTCCTCTCTCTCTCTCTCCCTCTCTCTTCTTCTCTCTCTTCTCTCTCTCCCTCTCTCTCTGCTCTCTCTCTCCCTTCTCTCTCTCTCTCTTCTCTCTGCCTTGCTTTCATTCTGGAAGTACCCCTGTCTCCCGTATCACTAAAAAACATGGTTTTACTAAAAGTTTTAAATTTCACTTCTATTTAGAGTTCCTTGTCCCCAAACGTTCTTCACTTTAATAACTGAAAATAAATAACAAATCTAAACAAAAAATAAAATGCGTGTTTTCACGTATATTCTTTTTGTGGAATTTTGAATATTTTATCAATACTTTAAATCAATTACATCATAATAATGACTCTTTTTCATATTTTTTCTTCTCACGTGTTTGTAAAAAAAATTTGAAATTCATCTTGCTTCGACAATCGACGTGTAACAATAATGAAAGTAATTTTAATTGAATTCGAGTACGTGTTTTGGTATCCTTGATAAATAGTGACTGACAGAAAGAAGCCTTTACCACTTAGACAGTTACAATAACTCAAAAAATCCGAGATCACAGTGGATCCCGGACAAAAGTTTTTTCAATTATCTAAAATAACAACCTTGAAAACCAACATTGTCACATATTCAATTCCTCCAAATACCAATTCGCTAATTGTGTTTTACTTTCATTATACTACTGTTTTAGTATAAATTATATTTCTACCGACCTTTAATTAATTTATTAATTCTTTCAACACCCACAGGTTCGCTTTCACTCTCCAATATTTGAAAATATTTCTCAGCAAAAACGCATCCATCCGTCAGTTTCAGAATAATACGTAAATCATTCATATGTGGCTGGCCCAACTTAATATTAGACCAACATAAATTCATAATAAAGAGTTTTTGCAAAGTCGTGGATTTGAAAGACGTAACACGATAAATCTGGGAAGAACTGAGAATGCGGTGGTAACAAATGACGGGATTTCGATTGACTAGTCCCATCATTCTCCCTCTTTTTGTAGTCTACGACAAGCTTACACTTTACATTCCCACTACTAAACATGATATCAAGACTAATACACAATGAAATGACAAATGCAATATCAATAGAACCAATATAATATGACAGGAACTTAACGGTTAGTATTTTTCAAGTTAATTCAAATATGTCAGAAATAAACTAACGTAATTCTTTAGGATTTGAGGTTTGTATATGAGGCTACGTTGATTGCCACAAAGAATTAATTGTTTATCCACATGGCGTTAAAATTGTCGTAAATTTCCGATTCTTAATATAAACAATATAAAGAAGTATTAGTAAAATTGCGCGGTTACATTCTATCTAGGAAGCTATAGTTATCTTTGAAGAAAAAGAAATGAATTACACATTCTTATGATACAATAAATTTCATGTATTGTACTTTTTACTATCTTGTAATGCTTATAAATGACAAAAAGTCTGAGATACACCAACGTTCCATAAAAACTTTCAGATTCTGTTAGAGGTATATTCAGTACCAATTAGTTCCTAGTTTTAACGTATGTTTTTGATTCTACGACTTGCAAGAACTCCTACAAGATACGTTATTTCTTATTGACGGTAATATTTACCTACTTCGACAATGGATTTTCCGTCTTACAAAAACTCTCTATAACTAAACATGTGAGTATTCGTACTTTTTTTGACAATATTAACCACTTCCGTCAGATAATGATCTCTTCCATATATTTCGTCTCTTGATCACTTAATGCACTCACGCCTATACGCACTTAAAATCAATATACATGTTACTTTTATAATGACAGCGGAGCAAAACTCAGAAATATTTCGGATTAGGAACAGTTCTCTAAATACGCAATTCTGGCATTGTTGATATCAGAAGGAAATCTCAGACGTTATTAAGGCTAAATGTCCTGACACTAGTACAATTTGTAGCCACCACGTGGCAGCACTAAAATAAGTAAAACTTACTTTACCGATAACGTCTGAACCAATGGTCCGATTTTCGATCTGTAAACGGCATTTGACGTCTTTT
>BOPP01000280.1:691770-702885 GCA_017312745.1 Gryllus bimaculatus
CCGTATGCAACGAGCTCACTCGGTGGCGACGAGCTGGGCTGCGCCTATCGCCGACGGCTTGCTCTCCGTGCGAGCAGACCGGTGCTGGCGCGTACGCGGCGGCGCGGCCGCGCGTCGCTCGAGCCCAGCTGCGTGCCGGCGCCAGTGGTGGCCGGCTGGGCCTGATGCGGCGGAGGTGGCCCGCTTGTGCCCGGCCCGACGTGGACGTGGCGTCGCCTACAACGGCCCGCCGCCCACCAATCTGGCCCCGCCGCGTGCTGCGTCGCCTTCGTGAGAGCCTCAAGGTCTCTGGCGTGTTCGCCAAGGAGGTGGCGTGCGGCGGGCACGCCTACCACAGCCGCTAACATCGCGCCCCGCCACTGGCGGAGGCTGCTCGCTGCGCTCCTCAAGGAGGTAGGCGGCCGCCAGCGTGCGCGTGCGAGCAACAGAGAGGAGCTAGGCCGACACACTGTGTAAATGTTGGCAGTGACCCGAGCCGCGTCGCGCAGCGCTGCGCTGGCTCAGCTTCGTCGGTGGGCGAGGCCCGCGTGGGCTGCCCGAGCGCAAGCTGGTGCTCGGCCGATACCAGGACAACAACCTTCTTCCGGCCCGTTGCATTCGAGGAGCCCCTGCTCACCCGCGGGCGGAGTAACGCCGTCGCCATCGAATCGCGCCGCACGGCCTCTCGCAGGCCATCCTCAAGCGCGCGCTGCCGTCCGATGTGCTCAACGTGCGCTGGCTCCAACGGGGCGCTGACTCCCGCAAACTTCCTTCTCAACGCCATGGGCGTGATACTCTGGACAATAACTTTAAAGTCTGAAATGATATAAAACAAACGCAACTGCTTCTAATTTAACCAGTCAACTATCTTTAAGCATTAAAAAAAGTGTCTTTAGGATAAGTTAAGATTTGTGATGGATTTTCATTTATATGAAGAGATTATTCTTAAGGTCTTTTTAAAAATTTGTTCATCACCGTTCACATCTACACATCTACGTTTCATTTGGTGGAAGTTGTCTGGGTATGTTTCTTGAGGAAATGACCCTAGCTACCGCTTATGATCTATTACGGCTGTACAATCCGGGATGCAGCCACGTTCCCGCGGCGCTGTACCGCCGCCTCCCGCAGTGGCCGCTGCCCGCGAGGCACTGCCCATGATCTCCCCGCTTAGTGCGCTGGTCCACGGGACGACTGGTTCGTGTCCACTTTCCGCCTATGTGTAATCGATACTGTGCGAGCGTCTGGTCACGCTCAACCCCACAGAAAGATAGAACGAGACTCATGGGACGGCCACGTTGATCGACGGCCGACTCCGCTCATCCCGGCCACTGGGTACTTGGTGAGTGCTGGTTGCCATCTGTTTCCTTCGCAAGCCGGTTATGGTTCGGTGCTCGTCCTATACGTAAAAATATATGACAATTTATCATTTTTGCCAAACACAGTAAAGTATCGCACATCTATTCAGAATATTATATTTAATGTGTTTTGTTTCGTACTATTTCATATCGTAGTTCTGCGCTCGTCTTATACGCCAAATCGTGATCTCGCTGCGAAATATTGCTTAGATGATTGGGAAAGTAATTGCAGGAACTGCGAAGAGAGAAGTTTAATGCATCGCCTCTGTTTTTTTCAGACGAGATAATTCTGAAAGTTGCGATACATAATTGACAAAGTTTATTACTTTGCCAAAAGAATTGAGACTGTCATGGTTACATCTGTTTGGGCGAAAATAAACATTCTCCATACGAATTTCATACTTGGTGCTTGTTCCCACCACTTTCCTTGCCGCGTTTCGGAGGCTTAGGTCACGGAGACTGCAGTAATGTGCTAGGAATTGCTTTCCAACGTACCGAACCAAACTTTTCATGGACCCAATACCCGGTTGACTTAGCTTCACTAAACGATCACTACGAAACCTCTCGCGGCTTCTCTGATTTTGAAACAATGGGCGCTCGTTGCGTCTGATGTGAAAAAAAGTGGATTCCGGTAAATCTGACAGTCGGTAAATCTTTCGTCACAGCCACTCAGGTGGTGGTGCAATCTAATCGTCACTCTTCGAAGCACTTGAAGCCCCAATGCAAAGAACTTCATACATAAAATTAATTTTTTCTTAATTGTCAGAGAATTCTCGGTGTTTTTGGCCACATTAAATTTTGTCGTTTGAAAATTTGAAATGTATGATCTTTTCTTCTTAAATGCCTGCAAAGAGTAGCAAAACTGAGGTGTTTAAAGCATGGCGCCAAATTTGAATTACTTTTTCCGCCCATATGCCAACAAATTGCATTCCAATTCATCATTATTGTCAATTGAAGTACCGCACGTTTATCCAGAATATTAAATTTAATGTGTTTCGTTTCTTATTATATCATATCTAAGAGCATGTATAAATATGACAAACATAGCAAGGTGATAATAAGTGATATTATTATTTTAGTAACCATTGGCTTTCAGTTTTATAGCATTTTTTTGGTTATAGTTACATAACACATTTTACGATTGAATACTAACATCCCTTTAGTGTTTACAATACACAACTACAATGTTTTTATGGTTTACAAAGACTATGTGTACTTTTACTACTACTACTACTACTACTACTACTACTACTACTACTACTATATGAAATGGAAACCAATAGTATAAATACTAAATGCCCCAATCAGAGCTGTATATCTCAAAAAGTTTTTGGTTTTTCCAACCATTTTCTTACCCCTTCTATCTACAAGCCAATAATGAACTGTGACTCATCTATCTTAAGAGGCGTTGTACATCGATCGCTATGTCGATACATAGCGATATTTAACATACGATTTTACTTATTTTCAATATTTGACGCATTTTCGAACTCTTTTAGATCTAATTTCACTCGTGAAATAGTCCTATTAAATAACACTCGTGCTGTAGAAATTTTCAGATAAATCCTTTCCTTGCTTTGCCAATCGGAATTTATCAACAATTTCCAAAGAACTTGTGATATTACCTATTATAAAGTGCAAGAGTCGTTACTACGGATTTCTAGTATAAAATTCTTAAATTCGCCGTATAAAATGCGCGATAATTCTTTAAAATATTTAATATGTGCAGTACAAAACTAACAAGGGAATACACGTTTATTTCTAAAATGGAATGTATAACACTTATAGAAAAATTTGAATTTCATTAAGTTGGTATTAACTCTTTGAAAGGTGAAAATTATATCGACGAAAAATATGTTGAACCACCGACGTGGCTGAAAGTGTGTACCGACTCGGCGTTTCTGCCCGAAGCGTCATGGGTTCGTATGACGACTTGGGTATGGTTATGTGCCCATTGTATCTCGTGTATGTTTGTCGAGAAGGTCCTCGCGATCTGCTGTCCCACAGTTTAGAGAAGCACGGAAGTGTGTTGGTATCTATAGTTATGTTTCGTACCAGCTTTAAGGACTTTCAGTAAATATTTATGTTAAAGATTATGAAAATTAACGACAAGATACATTTATAACTTTGTGACTGAAAACACTGATTCATCAATCAGTCCAAATGAGTATATATATTGTGACGGTACACTCAAATCTCTTTAATGGGTACATAGGTAGGTTAAAGATCACTCATTAATCTTATCTGTATATTAAACCGAATAAGTAAAGGAGACAGATAGTCTTATTGAGGTAATAAACATTTTGATCATATGTATTGTATTAATAATTTAAAAAATATATTTCTAAGTGTGTCTGCGGCGTTGCTCCTAGTTGATTCCGCAACGCTTGGGCCCCTCCGCCAGCCGCCGTGATGGAAGAGCCAAAGAGGGGCGCTCGTCCTTTCCCACTCCCCCCACTCCACCACACTCTGCTGTCCCCCGCCACGTGTAATTCTCCGGCACACAATAGTCAACTATAACGAATATCAGCTCCCAGAATGTATCTCCTCAAGATTTTAGGTTATTCAGTACAATTCCATATTATCCACGCTCACGACAACATTCACTAATTCACATAGTTTCTCATACACGTACATAATTAGAACTGGTATCACTATGCTCATTTATCTCGACTTAGCGATTTCATATATACATTAGCATTCTAAATGTTCAATCTCGAACCCAACAACGCCTGTCTCTTGGCTTCACGCATCGTTAATCTGCCACGTCTCCTCGTTACTCATCGTTAATGTGCCAATTGTTCCTCCACAATGATTCTCAATCCTGCTAATGTTTACTCATTCATAGCACGCGTTGACTTGGTCAAAAATTCCATTTTACACTTCTATGTTCAGCATTTTACGAAATGAACAGACATCGTGTTCGTAATGGCCATTGCATTGACAAGAATTTTATTCTCACTCCTGCATTTCCACGTGACGACCACTCGTCACCGACACCTCCGCTCTCCAAACCGTCACTGTCGCTCAAACGACCTTCTCATCTTTCCCCGTTCGGTCGTTCGGTTCGCGGCCTTCCCTTCGCTCTCGCGCCTGGTTTCAATAATCTATTTCTCTTTAATCTTAGATATGGATCTTTAGCTGGAAATTCCTGTTGTTCAGGATACTCATGAAATTTACTTCAATTTTTACTTAATTTACTCAGTGAGACCGGGTTCCGAATTTTAACATTCAATCCAAACAAAATTAACACAAAAATATGAACAATTACGTAACACAGTTGAAACAATTTATTGTTACTTTGAACTACATAAATTAAACACAAATTTCATAAGTGTTCTGTAGACAAATCGTTTGAAATGGCAGAAATCTTTGGTTTCTACTAGATCCGTTCACCTTTTTTATCTCCCCTAAACGAAACGTTCCCTTTCTATAAGTTCTTCCTCGAACGTGACGCATTGACCTACCTTTCAAGGTTTTTGCGCCGCTCGCCGTTACCATACGCGTTACTGTATGCTCCTCGCCTCGGTGCCCAGTCTCGGTTCGCGATGGCGGCGCTCACGGGCCTTCGTTCTTAGGCATTTAAGGCGCCTCGCCCGTGCAAGCTGCCCGGTATTTCGACGTGTACCGTTTCCACCTTGGTCGTCGCCTTCCGCGTTGTCTTCCGCCGTCTTCCATCTTCCTTGCACGGCACCTCACGTCCTCATTTGCTTCTTTCTTGCCTCGTCGTCTCGTTCTCACGACACAGTTCTACTTCACGTGTTTGGTTGAAAGTGACTGCTTCTTTACTACACGAATTACTGTCCCTTTTTTCTGCCCACTGAATCTCTTTGAACGATTTAATTTGCATTAATTACACCCGTCCTTATCTGACCAAAAAGTCTCCTCCCGCAATTTTCTAATGAATTCGTTCGTGAATCACTATCTATATATCTCTGTGACGTCCAGAAAGTCTTACTTAATCCTCTTCAATTATATATGTATATATTGTGACGCAACTTTCAGTCTCCTCGATCTTCAACGGAACGGCGGCGGAATTGGTTGCATCGCCTGTGGTTCATCGAACAAAGAATGAAAAATACATTTCTTGATTTACTCAAGTGGGAAATCGGGGACTAAGGGAGAGATTCTTGTTTGTGTTACCCCACGTCCTCCCAAAGGAAAGAAACGCAAATGCATTGGGAAAAACAAACAAAAAATCGAATGAATTATTGTAGTATACACGGGCGTATTCACCCTCCTGACCTGTTCTCACAACCAATGTCTCACATTCATAGTAACATCACCATGTGGAGAATGCACAGTGGGTTCCTGAGCCTAAAATCTCAACAAAAACTCAATTATTCCATGTATTACTGAGAACTTTGTAATCCCGACAGCACTGGATGTAACTATACAAATGTTTGTGAAGTCTTCGCATGACATGTAATCTAATTCGATCAACTCTTATTTATATCTATCAAATTCTTTTTTCTCCGTCATCTAACAAATTACAAAGAAAACCGTCAATACCTTCCCATGCGATTGATCATAAGATACATTTTCTTTTGGCTCTACTTCTACATTTGGATTTGAATTTTCTGCTTATTTCCATCCTCACTGGCCTCAGAAACTGCCACTATTCATTATATTTTCCGTATATTAAAAGTCAAAATGGCTGCGTTTCTCGCAGGACAAAATTATATTGTTTATTTAAAAAAATGTCCCAAATGTGAATACTATTTGCTGTACTCTCATTTTTGCTTTGATAATTTCATTCACATCCACAAAACTGTATATTACTCTGACTAATAATTTGCAATAATATTTTCGAAATTTATTTATTCACTTTATGTAAATTTCGATTTCTGACCTCCCCACGTTGGGCGCCAATCTGATGTATTTTCCTCGTACTACTCGGCAATTATTTTATCATCCACATGCTATTTTTTGTGATTTAGTATTTATTTAACTTGACAATTTTCCTATTAATATACTGAAGTCGATTCGTCCTGATAAAATTTATTGCGACTCTCTATACAGATTTGCAGGTACGGAGAAAATTACCTCTCTATTTATGATTCGAAAATTTTTCTTTACCATTATCAAATAAATAATGCTTGATAATATCTGTTAAACATTATTATTATTATTATTATTATTATTATTATTATTATTATTATTATTATGGCCATGACCCTTATACCGTGTAGTTAAGTGTTAGATAAACTAGAAGTCAATTTAGAGATAAAAAGAAAATAATTAGAACTAGGATATCAACCTCTAATTCTAATGGTAATTGCTTGTAATAGTTTTGTAATTGTTCTAATTCTAATTGTAATCATGTTTGCCCCCGAGCATTATCTCAAAGCAAACTTTAAAAAATCTATCTAGTTTGTTATGGTAGGGTGGCGGTACTTGTACTAACCGCAGTTTAGACGTTTTTAGTGTGACGTAATCGTAATGTTTTTCTGAATATCAGCCATAGTACCAGTGGAGAAATGAATATGAAAGTGTCGATGAAGTTCTCTGATTTTTTACTTGATTGAAGTTAACGATTTCCTAAAATGCGTTGTACAGAAACTGGTGTGGCAGACCGCTGCTGCCTTAGAAGGACGTTTGTACACGGAGGCCGCGGTAGTTTTCGAGAACGTCCGTTTTCTGCGCGCAACAAAGCTTCCTCGGGTAGAAGGTAAGTAAAAACCATATTTCTACTCTGCAAAGTATTTACGATCATTCCTAAGTACAGCGTTTTCATTTATATTGAAACAGCTTCTTAAGATTGATGTCATACATGTTCTAGACAATGCTTCAAGTTTAATTAAAATTTAACTTGTAACTTTTTCAGCAGTCTTTTGGTGATTACGTTTGATAGACTATAAATTTTGGGATTGTAAATACTCGCATAGATATTGTACAACTAATTAAAGGTGTCTACAGTTTGCTCTACTAAGATTCGCATTTGCAACCTGAAATATTCTACCGTCTTTTTATCATTGTACTATTTGTTTTTTATGGTTGTGATCTGTGATCGATTAGCCTGTTGTAAATCCGTCATCAAACCTGGATTGTGTAAATAGTCTCAGTGTTGCATGCTTCTATTTAAAGAAGTTATAGTGTTGATTCAGATCTGTGTTCAAACATAAAAATGTGTTTAAAATAGGAAAATGAATTCATATTTATTTATTTAATTGCCCAGAATAGTGCAAAGCCCCAATTACAGTAGGTGTTATAAAAAACAAAAGAAAAAATCATCAATTTAAAATGAAATCACAAAATTAAATCACAGAAATCCAATCACAAGAACACAAATTCTTCCAAATTGATAAAACTTAAATCTCAATAAGATAACCAGAGTTGAAACATTATATCTTCAAAGTAGTCATTACAAAAACAAATAACAAAAATGAGCGTGCAATAACAATATTGCAAAAAGGGAAAGCGCATCTTAAAAATAATCTGGTGATGATAGCGAGCAATACTAAAAATAATATATCCACATTTTATGATCATTCAATATTTTATTTAAATTTTGTTTATATTTTAGAAAAGAAGAACTGAAGCTTAAATCCTACTCTACTCAATTCATTAAATTTAGAAGGTATCTTGATGAGTGGTGAATGTTTGTGGGATGTTGTATTTGGTTAATTAATAATTGTCGTCCTCTTAAAATTGATATTCGTGCATTAAATGACAATTTTGACAGCAATCCACTGTCTGTAGAATATTGATTATTTTCAAATAAAAACCATTGTTCAGTAATGTAACAATTGTTGGGAGCATTTAACCAATACAGCAAGAACAGGACGAAGAATAGGTCACTCCAACTTCACACACTCTCATCTCATGTCAAAAACACTAGTGAACAAATGCTCTAAATGTGGAAAAGCAATCACTATTTTCCACATATTAACAGAGTTTAATGGTTACAAATATAATAGAACTGGATTGCCTGAGAACATCAAGAACTATTTGGACGACATTGAAAGTGTGCACTATGTTATGAACTTTCTGGAACGAATTGGTATGATAAACTCTATATAAGAAGTAGTTGTAAATCATTTTTTGATGTTTGTAAATGTAAAATGTAACTAAGGCCAATAATGATCCTGCAGTTGATACGACTATAAATAAATAAAAAAACAAATAAGTCTGGACATAATTAGTAATCTCTCTTTTAAATCCATTGTTATAAGTGGAGATTTCAATATTGATTTTCTAAGCGAATCCCACGAAAAAGTGCAGTTTCTCAATTTACTGCATTCTTTTAATTTAGATATTACAGTAAATTTACCTCCACAGATTTCATTTAAATTACATAAAGCAATAGACCAAATTTTAATTTACAGAATCACAACTAGATATGAAATAAAAGCTACGTATCTAGGTTACAGTGACCACGATGCACAAATTCTTACAATTACTAATACCATGAACACTGATACAATAAATAATACTCGCGTGTGCAAGCATTCACTAAAGTTAACATAAAATTATTTACAGACTACTTGCTGAAGGAATCACGGGGCACAGTTTATTACGCTCTTGACACAAATGAAAAAAAAAGTTCAAAGCTTTCATTCCACTTTAACGCATGCTATCGTCTCAAAAAGAGAAAATTAAATATTTCACGAAATAATACTTCTTGGATCCACAAAGAATTAGAAAGTCGTAAAAACAAACGTACGATCTAATTTATTTCTAAACATAACCCGGTTTCACTGTCTACTTCCAAGAATACAAATAATTTTAAGAAAAGTAATAGTTCAGGCAACAATAATGAAAAATAATCAGGATATTTGAGCGCTAGCAACAAACCTACAGCACTGTGGAATATCGATAAATATACATCATCTCTTTACTTAGAAGAGACTATTTTTTAAGCATAATGAAGGAGAAGCAAGTATCCAGAAAAAGTGGTTCAACCAACTCTTTGCCTGAACTCACAAAGGGATTAAAACCGCAAAATTCAACAACTTTCCCTTCCCCAAAAATTTTCGAAACTTCCGAACTTCTCTTTTGGAAACTACTTCAAATGAAATCCTGAGAATAGTCAGTAAACTAAAAAACAAATACTCATCTGGTTAAGATGAATTTCCGGTTTGTTTATTGAAAAATTGTGTACGTGCCTTTATACACACGTTAATTCACATTTTCAATGCTTTTTTATGCACGGGAAGATATTTTCAAAGCAGGAAAAATTAAGCCACTTTTACAAAAAATATCAAAAGAAAAATAATGTTGTTTTAACAAATGGTATATATAATGAATCTCATTTACCATTTTTCTCTATATTTTAAAAAGATAATGTAGAAAAATAATCTACTTTGGCTTCCGGGTCAATGACTCTCATCTCGATCAGGTTTCCCTGATCCATTGAGCAAATCCTGAGATGTTCCGTTGTTTTGCTTCAGGTCATAAATGTTGCTTCACTACGCGCACATGTTTTGAACTCTCTTTTTGCTTGTAGTAGTAGGAATAGAGGTGAGGGTGAGTTACTGCTTTCTTAGCAATGCAGAAAAACATATCTGCAAATCGTTTACTGTTGCAAACAGTTTTGTATAACTCGGGAACGAGAATGTCTAGTTATTCAAATTCTGCTTTTCTAGTTTTTTTAATTTTATTTTTATTTATATATTTATCTTTCACTTTTACTCATCGTTTAACTATTAATAGGCATTCTGAAACTCAAGAACACGTGCGAAGATGATCTTCTTCCCCATACCTCACATACAGTTTTTTGACAAAATAAATCTAATCTAAATTAATTTCGTAACTTGTTCTTAGATATATTTTATTCCTTGTATAAGTAATGAAGCAACATTTTTTAATATTAAAGTGCAAATGATTCTCTATGCTGCATCCGTAGACGTTATTAATATTAGTTTGCCATTTATTTGAATATCATCATTTTGAATTGACTTATACATTTTTAACTCATCAGCAAAAAGTAAATATTTTGAATTTTGAATTACACTTGGCATATCATTAATATTAATTATAAATAATAGAGGCCCGAGATTGGAAGCTTGAGGCACTCCAAAATCAGTTTTTTAAACGTAGAAATTGTGTAACTGAAAATTAACATTTTGCTCTCTATTTGTTCAATATGAACTAATTTCCTTTAACATTTGTTTTGAAATTAAAAAAAAAGCTTTTTGGATAATAGTATTTTGTCTAATTAATCTTGTCAAAAGCTTTAGAAAAATCTGTGTAATAGTATCAACTTGAACTCTATGGTCCAATCTGCTTGAAACATACTAAACAAATTTTACAAAATTTGTGGTAATAGATTAATGAGAAAAAAACATTTTGGTAACTAGATAAGTATCATTTAACGTTGTTAAATATTTTAACATATATTATTTGTTACATACTTAATAGGAGAATTTATAGCAATCGGTCTATACTCTTCAAAATTTATCACAGAATACAATTTAAGTATTGGGCATAAACTAGTAAGTTTGCATTTCTTAAGAAATTTTCCAGTATTTTAAAATAAGATAGTGAATAATATCTAAAGGATACGATAACGCATCATTAGAACCACTACATATTTTTCGTTTAAGTTTTTTAAAGCAATTCGAATTTCATCATATGTGATATTGTTCATGTTAAATGGGTTAGATACGTCCAAAAGAGAAGAATCAAGAATATGGGCCTTTACTGCACCATAAAATAGATATACTACCAATGTATTACTTCTGGTGGCTGATATAAAAATGAACTGTTTCGTCTTCTTCTTCTTCGACGGTTTCTATCCCTTAGAGTTTGCCGTTTTCGATTTCCATAATTCTCGGTC
>BOPP01000280.1:702910-730945 GCA_017312745.1 Gryllus bimaculatus
CCGCCATTGACCCTCTTCCAAATCCTTCTCCTCCATACTTCATGAATGTATGTCTTCCAGAAGTTAAAACAGTCTACTCGTCTTTCTACGTCTTCTTTCAGGTGATCCAATTACAGTTGGATTTGCCAGTCTCTCAGTCGCACCTTCTGACATGTCCACACCATTGAAAGAGCTTATTTTCTAGTCTTCTGGTTATGGTTGTTTGAACCCCAGCTCTTTCCCACACCACTTCGTTTTATTTTATCCACTCTTGTATACTCGCGAATCTCATAAAGTCGAGGCTCTACCGACCCGTATTCTGTCTCTACCGGCGTTTTTGTTAACGATCACATTTCTGCGCTCCATATAATATAATACTTTCACGATACTGTGAATATGTGTCGTTGTTTGTGTCTGCCTTAAAACACTATTCCATTATAACCATGCAGAGCTTTGATGCATTCCTCCCATTGCAATCTTAGTAATTATATCTTCATCTCAATTCCCCATCTTCATTAATTACAGTCCCAAGATATTTAAAATTTCGAAACGTTAGCTATCTCGTCATCAGCGATATTAATATTAGAGGCATTTCTCCTATGCATAAATACTCTCTTTTTTAAGTTGATTTTAAGCCCCATTTCGTATTCTTCTTTTAATTTGCGAAGCATATATCCATATCTTCCCATATGGCTGCCCATAATTACCTGATCATCTGCAAAAAGCAAAGAATGTAAGCACTTGTCATTTAATGGGAACTCCCATTTAGAACATTCTTGTCCCAGGTTTCCAAAGCTTGTTCCATATATATATATATAATATATATATAATATATTATATATATATATATATATATATAGTATATATTGTGACTACCTCGGAAACGGTACTCTCACTGACAAATAAAATAAATAAAGACGGGTACATTCTCGTGACATGCGGCTTCCAGGGGGATTTGACGCTTGCATGAGAAGAATGTCGAAGAATCTTTTGCGCAATTAAAAGTTTAATGATTGAAACACTATGTACAGAAATTCTTTACAATACGCAGCAAGGCCTATTAATGAATTCGTGCACGAGAAACGCTACCTTGAGGCTTTCGATGTCCACCGGCTGGCGGGAGGCGAGCGTGCCGCCGTGGAACGCGCGCGGTGTGTTCTGCAACTTCGTCCGCCCGAAAGGTCTGTCGGGAAGTCGTTTCCCTCGCGGTTGACTCCTGACTAGCACCCAATGCAATGGCCAACGAGCTCGCCGGGTCCCACCCCCCCAGCCAGTTACAAGCAAATCCACAGGTACAACATGCACAACGCACAATTGCGTCCCGTCGCAGGCCAGAATCTCAGCAGTTCTTCTCATTCCCACTCAAATGTTCGCACGGGCGGCCCGCTGCTTGCATCACACCCGGCGAAATGGAAAAGCGTGTCTGTCGCCACTCAAACTCCAATATTAATGTTTTCACTGACCGCGTCCTGGTGCCGCACTTCCATTTCTAATCAACCTGCATTATCAGTTTTATTCACCTCTAATCTCCCAGCTGATGGTACAATCAACTCACACCGTTTAATATATATAAACTTGCTTGAGCAGCACAGCCGTCTGTGCGCTCGCGACTTCTCGTGCTATACTTGGCCAACCGTCATCCTCGCCCGTCTACCCCCCCGATTTGACCGTTGGTGCGCCGCGGCGGCGCGGCGTTCCTGATCGATTTAGTGCTTCTTTTACTTTAATTAGTTAAATCATTTTGCTTGTTTTCATGTCGGAAACATTCTTCGTTCAATATATATATAGTATAATATATATATATAGTAATATATATATATATATATATATAATATATTAAAGAGAATGGCAGACGATAAACTACATCCTTGCTTTAACCCTTTGTTATTCTAATCTTCGGGTAATTTTCCTCATCCATTTTATGCACGCTTCAGTATTCTGGCAAATTTTTTTTACTAAATTACTCCATTTTTCTTGCACTTTCATTCTTTTCATTGCTGGCCAAATTTTACCTCTGAACACTGTCTCATAGGCCTTTTTCCAGTGCATAAATTCATATATTTTCTATATTGTGCATTCCATTTTTCTTTCTATTATTTCTGGCGTAGCAATGGATGTTATCCAAATAAGACTTTCCACTCCTAAACCACTTGTTCTTTCGCTTATGTTATTCCTGTTTATTTTTTTCTTTAGAATACTACAGAATAGCCTAGCTATTGATTGGACACTAAGTTTTCCTTGTAATTGACAACTAGTTTTGTCATTTTACTTGTGGTAATGGAACTTGAATGTAATGACATATATCCATTCCTGACCGGATATCAACCAGACCAAACTCAAATTCTGATATAAAAAAAATTATTTATGAGAGTATTCAATATACTAAGCCTCGCGGTTTTTGAATTACCATTTCTAAGTTTCCTTGTCCTGGAGCTTAATATTGTTTTTGCTCTCGCCAAAGCCCTCTTGTAAAGAGGACTGTTCGTTTCATATAAAAATTTCATAATTAATTAACTTCAACTTAATAATTAACTCAGTAAACATGGTCACAATTTGCATTCTTTACGAGTTGCGAACATATTCTCAACCCGAAATTTGCGGCCAACTAGTGAGGAATAGTGAGATTATATAAAATCATATTACATCAACTTTTGTTCAGAGGAGAAATATTCATTTCTGTATCTTACTTATTTGCTATGAAATATTTAAGCACATTGTTCATTATTTTCTTTATACATTTTCTGATATTTCAGTATTGAACTCTGCGGTAAGACAATACCTTTTAAAAACAATACTTTAGTTATTCACGCAGACCTGTTGGAAGCAATTGAATGTGATGTATAGTCAGATTTTCTGTTTTGGTGTCTGTGTTAAAAAAGTGAAGAGAGGAAGTGTCGAGGAGATAAGTAATGGCAAATGAGTTGAGCAGCTAGAGAAGAACGAAAAGTATGAGGGCAGTAAGAGAGAGAAAATGCAGCAGTTGGCTAACGTGCTGGTGCCGTTTGTGTGCTTCCCCAGGTGAGACCAGGAGGCTGATGGTGAAACGTGCACGCGCGAGGCGGGGACTGAGTATCGGACAACGCACTGGTGTGCGACGCCGGTTCCAATCGTTTGGCGGACGCGGCGCGGATGGTGTCCCCGGAGCATGGCTCCGCGCGGGCACGCCCCCCCCGCCGACGCCGATGCGGGCCGCCGCCACCGCCGCCCCGCCGCCGAGCGCGAGCACCCGACGACGAGGACGAGGACGACGCCCGCTGCCCGCCCCCACGCCCCCGCCTCGGGGACGAGGTGCCCGACTTCGACTTGACGCCAGCACGATGTACAATTGCCTGGCGCTTGCGCGGTACAACTACCAGTGCGGCTGTTCGCCCATTCACTCGGCCACCGGCCGTGAGTGCACGAAGGTCTCTTACATGGCTCTGTGCGGCAACATGGTTCCTCGAAATCTGTATTGAGGGAATAAGCTGCAATATATTCATCACATGCGTGTAGTCAATGTGAGATTGCAATTTTCGATGAAATCGGACGCAATATTTCTACTTTGCTTGTATTGCAGGAAAGTCTATATATAAATATCATTTCCTGAAACGCGAAGTGATGTGTTGTTCACTAACCTATGTAGGAACCCATCAATTTCTTCACTTGAAATAAGTTCTTTTCACTGTAGTTTTTGTACTATGAGTTTTTAAATTTGGGACTAATACTTATGACAGTGATTACTTTTAACTTTCATATTTTGGAACTTTGTAGTCGGTAGAGTGTAGTTTATTATTGCTTTTTACACTTATTTCACTCAGTTACAATTATTCCTCAAAAATGAAAGATTTAAGGCTTTTTGACATAGTAATTCTGTTTATTCCACAATTGTAATTAAATTAATTTGTTATTTTTCTCAAGTTGAAATTCACTTAAAATAGTAGGAAGCTTTCTACTGTTCAGAAGATTAGACATTCGTATTCGTATTTTGAAAAACCATTTTACTACTCAGTGTAGTTTCATACACGCATATAATAATATATAATAATAATATAATAATAATAAATAATAATAATCAAAATTTGTTTTTTCGCGTCATTATTAAATGAAGGATGATTACCCTGCAGGAGGCGCGCGCTGATTCGCTGGTAACACAACTGGGTCCTTCCTGGACCTCTTCCTGCAGATGCAATCCTGGGAGCGACTCCACGCAGCTGTACTTACCCACGTCCATCCAGAAGTGTTTGGACACGCGCGACTTTGGGGGTGCTTACAGCATGCAGAATACACCGGCGATGTAAGTGAGAACATTGGTGAATGTTTATTTAGAGCTACACGTCTTGCCGCCTAATGAAACATCCAGTAAGTACGCCAATGCTTAGGGATTAAGAACGATTTTATTCCATAAATTTCTGAGATAAAGCTTTTGTATCACTTCAATGTTCACGAAAAACTAGCTAATTGCATGTCTTCTGATTCAAAATGAAATTATCAAAATCTTCTAAATGGAGAACAGACGTCATGAAACAGGAAATTTAATGCAGGATCGCAACAATGTTATGATATTTACAGGATGTTGTAGTAGATGTCTAAAATCAATGAGGTACCGGTGGTAATTATGCAAACTACTCAACCGAGTTTCGAGAACGAATCGTTCCAAATGTGAACAATAATATGATCGTTTAGTCTAAAGAAATGTTACGAATTATGAATAATTGAAAGATAAAATTGGTAGTCATAGTACGCGCACGAGTTGCATCAAACCAGAGTCGGCACATAATATTTTTCTTTGAAACAAGCCGTTTCCCTCCAGCGAAATCGCGTCACGCAGAAAACTACGTTTTTCAATTTTCTACTGATCCAGCCAATTTCCACTACAGTAGCAATAAAAATGTCACTTCAAATAAAATAAATAATTCTTATTGAACTATCTCTTTCATAAACTTTGAATAAAATTATTTTACCGCCATTAAGCAGAATTTTCTTTTCTCCTTCTAGATAGAGCATAGGAACCAATTTGATTATTAAGTCGAGAAACAAATGGCACGGGTGGCTTCAACATGCACGTGATCGAGCGCAGATGTGCCAGAGCATAGCGACCCATCACGACCGCACTGTCGAGATACGCGCCTGTTCGCCACGCCATCAATCGCCGCCCGGCGCTGCAGAGCCCGTGCTGGAAGCACTCGAGTTCGTGCCCTACGGCTCCGGACGCCGCACCCAGAGCGAGAGCGCGAGTGGGAGACGCGGAGGCGTTGGCGTGTTGCGTGCAGTTGTTGCAGAGAAACCGCCCGCCCGTCACGGCACGACACCGCCGTCTGCGCGTGGCCGAGTGGTTGGCGCGTGCTGTGACGCCGCTGCGCCGCGGCTCCTGGCGCGCGCTGGCCGACCTCCGCTGTGCAGCCCAAGGCCCACGCTCTTCCTGGAGGGGCGCGGAGCAGGGGCCGGGGCCCACGGCCCGACGCGGGGATCCAGCTGGCGCGAGCGCGACCTGGCGCTGCTGGTGCTGAGCGACGCAGAGAGTCCGGACGAACGGCTGTCCAGCGCCGCGGTGACGCTGGGCGCGGCCGCTGCTGTGGCGCGTGCACTCCCCGGGGCACTGTGACCGCGCTGCGCACGGCCCCGCCGCGCGGCCTCAGCTGCGCTGCGCATGCGTGTGCGCAGGCGGCGCGTGGCTGCTGCTGTTCCGCAAGGCGGCTGGAGCGCAAGCCCGCGCAGCTCACGTTGGTGCGCTGCCCGAGGCTGGGCCGAGGGGAGGGGAGGGAGAGGCGCTTCGCGTGGTGGAGCGGCTGCAGCGCCTGCGCGACCCCAACCCGCCGAGAAGCGCGTGGCGCTGGTGGCGCGGGGGCGCTGCAACGGCGCCTGGGCCTCTTCAACTGCTCGCCAGGAGCCCGCGCCGGCCCCCCACTCGCCAGGTTTGTACCTGCTGCCCGAGGAGGCGACGTGCAGGACGGCGCGTTGGGACGACGCTGCAGCGCTGGCTGGGAGCGGTCGCGCGGCTGGAGCTGACCTGGCGGTGAACGTCTGTCGGGCGGCCGCTGGGGATGCATGCGCCACCTGCCGCTGGCTGCCGCGCCGTCCGTGCTGTGCGACACCTTTTCTGCGAAACCCGTGCGCGGACCTCTCTAGCGTAGGCTGTTCAGCCGCATCGACCCTGAAAGTGGGCCCCTCTGCTGCGCCGTCCTCTGTGGGCGGACTTCCGTCGTCACAGCTGCCTTGTTTCTTGTCCGCGAACTTCTTGTACCGCTTGCACGTGCTGGTGCACTGTGCACTACGCTGCGTTGACTTCCGGCGATTGATGGTCGCTTCCGCAAGTTGACCAGACGGTATTGCCAGGGGTACCCCGTAATATTTTCTCCATTACTTGACACTGTATTTGTAGCGTTCAGAATAAGAACGTATAGGAAAAGTTTCTGTATCAAATTGTTTTTAAAATGGTATCTTTTTCGACAAAAAACATACAAAAATTTCAATAATATAAGAAATTTTACAATTATTTTCTCTTCCCTTGGTGTTCAAGCAATGTAATTCGCTCATTCAAGCGAAAAAGTATAAGTTATTTTACTTATTAATTGTGCCTACTAATGCATATTTTTCTACCCTCCCCTTGAGCAATAAAATAACTTCGAGCACATTTGAAAGGGACAACTCTATAAGTAATATTACTTTATTCTTCAGGTTATTTATGATTAGTTTCCTTTCTATCTATAACGTTTTGTGTAAACTTTGAGGTCTGTAGCACCCAAGTACACAGACAATCACTTAATATACTCATTTGCTTTCCCTTCCAGACGCTGTAGTTGCTTGATCTCTGTGACTCTCGAGCGGCCGCGAGTCTGGAATGAGGATGGGAGGTGCGTGTCTACGAGATGTATAGCACCTGAATGTCTCTTATGGGATGTCTGATAAATGACCTCTCCTTGAGATCACGATACCTGCCTGCTATGGAACGGTAGATACATAAAGAATAATTCAAGTAACCTATCCACCCCAGACACATTCTCAAAGTTAATTTCTAGTGCAGCGAAAGAAAGGAGTGTTGGAAGGACACCACGCTTTTTCGTGCAGGATTGGCTGCGTGTGAGTGTGCCGTCAGGGCGCGCTGGTCACTAGCACGTCCAGAAGGTGATTACCCGTTTTCTCCGTTTCCAATGTAAAGTTGGATGCGAGGAACGGATGCGCTGTTGACGTGTTCTAGATAGCTGTGAAAGAGATCAGACTATGGGGCCAGAGACGAAAGGATCGTAACGCAGCCATAAGCATGTTAAGGAGCGCGTTTTTTTAAGCCTTCTTCAAAGCTCCCATGAAAAGTTCGCGATGACTCGGATGATTACGTGAGCCCATAGCGGTGCCTTCTGTATGAGCATAAAACTCTTGTTCGTATTTGGAAAAAGGTGGCCGTAGCAGAATCTTAATGCAGCTTGGCCTACTCCCTCGAAGCTGATGAAGCGTAAAACTGTCTGCTACGAATTGTTATTGTCACTTACTGGCCCCTAGGAAGAAGAGTACATCGAAAACTGACCAGGTAATCATCAGGCGTTTATCTAGTGAGCGGATGAGTTCGACGAAGTGTGTGCGAATTGAACGGAGGACGGCAAGTGGTTGGTGAGCAGTTTCATTTTTGTTATCCAAAAAACTTATATTTTCGAAAAATAACCATGCTTTATGTGCTTGATCCTTTCTTGATAAAACATTTATTAAATAGACAAATTTGTATTTCACAACAGTATTGTTGAGAGAGGTCAGAAAAAATTTTTTCGAAAATCTTTGCATTCAAGTACATGAGACTGTACACCATTTTCTTAATGTCTTTACGCTAGCTAAAGTCCCAAATTTAAACAACAAAATTTGGAGAGTTTTAAGAAAAAACGGTTTAAAGATAATACAAATTTCTTAGCTGACACAAAATTATCACCAAACGATTCAGCTTTCAAAAATTGAATAAACATAATGTAGATATCTGTTTTGTTGAATATATTTCATGGCAAAAACTGTACCTTTATATATGTGGAAAAACCTCTCTTCATTAATTTTAATTGAAAGAAGACGCCAAAAAGATTGAATTTTCCACTTTCCCCGTAAATTAAGGGTTGTCAACGAACATGAGACTTGCGCCATTCTCTTTAACGGACTTCACGCTCATAAAATAACCAATTTAATCTAAAAAGAGCCATTACAAAGAATTGATATAGGCCTATCGTGTTTAAATGTGGGAGTACCAAATTAAAAAAAAGTTTGAAATTCCAGGACCGTGCACATTAGCTTAGAAGATTCAGAACGGTTTATCGTTGCGTTGTTTCACAGACAGACACGGACGAACGGACAGACATTGACTGAAAAGCGACGTTTTGCCATCAATCGATTTTCTTGGAATCAAGAAAAACACAATACATGGATTCTGGCTACCACGACAGTTAGAGAGTTTTCGATAATACGAGTTTTCTGTCAAATTGCTCGCTTTTCCGCGCAGCATTACATAACAATTTCTACCGCATAAGCGTAGCGAGAAGGAAAATGTACTTGTGCGGGGCGCCGTGTCGTGTGGCTGCTGTATGATTATTAATTTAGAGAATTATGATTCCAAATTCACGCGTTTGGAAACTAATTTAGGACTAAACGATTCCAATGATTCGTAAAAACAAATGATTTCTGACGTTTTCACCCAGTGCAAAACAAATGCCATTTGTACACATTTTTCAAAGCTTTGAGTTCAAATTCTCTTATCTAAAAAACTTATGATTCATCAAATACATTTTATGATATGTAATAAATCATCCTTAATAGAAGATGTCGTAAATCAGAATCGAAACAGAAATTGATTTATTTCCTCATGGTTCCCTAAGTCAAGAAGTCGATTCTGGTAATAAAAGACGTAAAAACCTTCGCAAAAAATAAACTTTTCCATTTCAATTCACTTTGAATTTGAGGCGTATCTCCCGCACTTATGCATGGTGGAGTGCGCAGTGGTTGTTCGCGTGCGAGATGTGGGGCGCATGCGGCGGCGCAGAGCTGCTGGTGCACGCGGGCCAGCGGCGCCGTCGACAGGCGCGCTCACCCTGGCGCGTGGCTCGCCGGCTGCCGTGTCTTCGCCACCGTCGCACCCAGCAGAAGAAGACTCCTGCTGCGCGGCCTTCGGCAGGTTACCCGACGCCCCCCTCCCACATCCCTCTCCTCTGCGCGGCCGGCGCGGCCCCAGTGACGCCACGCGGGACGGCGTGCGCGCAGATGCGCCGACGACACTCGCACTCGCGCGACCTCTCCTTCGAGCGCTGTGCTGCGGCGCACGGCGCGCCGCGGCGTCGACCTGTGCTCAACTCGCTGGCGGACGAACAAGCTTCAGGCGTCTCTGCGCTGCCTGGCGCCGTGCGGACGCTCCTCGAATCGAAGGTCACATGATGAACAACACGCCAATCGTTGAGTCACAAGGACTTTTCACTGCAGTGAAATAGCTCTTCCCATTCCTTATTTGGAGATCCATGAATTATTTATAAACGCCTTTCCATCAAAAATTCGCCTTATCCCATTCATTAAAAAGTTTTGAAAACAACAATACTCTAAACAATCCAATTTCGGATTTCATGTCGGCACCTATCCGCATTATAGTAATAATATTTATTAACAAACTAGTAACTTTCAACTACTGAACGTAAGCAAATGATACATTTTAATTATTTGGAAACAAATTTCACCTGTGCCCTGATAAAGTTCCGAATACTTAAAATCCGACGTGATATTTTAGCCGTCAGATTAAAATACTGATATTATTGTGCGTTTCTTCCAAAAGTCTCGCTTCTTAAAAATATATGACATTATCTTTCTGATCAATTTTTTCTGATTGCTCTTCACTTGCGCAAACGCCGCATTTCGAGTCAAACGCGCTCTGTGCGCGCAAATTCGAATGGTTTTGGTAAGGAAGTGTCAGCGTCTTTCGCTGCATTCGTTTTTCATTTTGTAGTTGCACTTTTACTCGGCATGAGCTGTGTTGTGAGTCGCGTAAGATGTTTGTTTTATTGCGTTCGGCGTACTGTTGTGTGTGCAGAGTTTCAAAACGGAAAATGGAAGAATTTAGAGAAAGAGGATGTTAATTTACACGTGAAGAAACATGTGTATTCTCGTTCCGAGATGAAAAATTATTATTAAATGTAAAGTAAATGGTGGCTACGTTTAGTAGATAGATTTGACATGGGCATAAGCTATGAAAAAAGGTTCTTTCAGTAGCTGCTGACGGATGCTTTTTGCGAAAGAACTCTTGGATCACAATATGAAACTTAAGAAGATGCAGAAAAAATCTTACTATAAACTGTTCAGGCGGCAAATAGACCGAGAAAAGTTGGGAGGATTTGATGAAATGGCAACGGAACATTGCTTCTTTCTATCTCAGTAGTTTTTTGTGCAGACAAGAGTGTTCTGGAAAGACGAGGACGCACAATTGACAAGCTTTACTTGAGAAAGCATAACGAGGTTGAATTGTCACATTACCTCGTCCAAACGAATTAAAACCTTTCCTTACAAATTCCGTGCTTTTGTTTCGGTTATCTCTACATCCCAGTCCCTGGCACACTCTGGATCGAACCTTGAAGAACGTTCAAAACGCTTGACTCAGCTTTCCGCATTTGCTTGGTGGTGACAATGAGCAGGCTCTGCATAGAAATTCCAGCATTTCGACAATTAACAGCTTTACATAGATTTGTCCAGGAGCTGCGTGTTATCTTTCGTGACGCTGCGAACTAATAAGAAAGAAGTTACAATCGACTTCAAGGAACTTTGCACGAAGAAATGACTGTTTGAATCAGAGAAAGAACTCGCGCGGCTTCTTGGGGAAAATCATTGATATATTACCATAATGTCAGAGGCCCAAGTTTAAAAATATTTAAAACCTTTGCTCGAAAACGTCCAAAGAAACATCAAGCTCTTGTTAAAAAAACAAGGCGGCTAAATTGAAGTAATTCTGACCGGAATGTATTGTCAACAACTGTTAAAAGAACTTAAACAAACAAATGTGATGAAATGATGCTTCTAAAATGATCGATTCTGACGTCAAACTAGGTAAGTCAAGAAATCCATTTCAATTTTGACATGACTTTGAGATCCATTGAAATGGATTCTTTAATGTGTATTGATTACTGGATATTTGAGACTTTTCTCTAATGACCAGCCCTATTAATTGATAAATAAATTTCTAAAACTATTCACTCCCAGGAGGGGGGGGGGCGGGAGGGAGGAGAAAAGAGAAAAGAGAGAAGAGGAAAGGGAAAGGAGAGGAGCTGAACAGACTTTTAGAGTATTAATTGACAATTAATTACATGGTGTAAATGAATTAAACTTACAATTACTGCCATGTCTAGAATGGAATAATCTTTGTCGATAAACATTTATGAAGATTTCTCTCTAAATAAAAACTAAATTTTGGAATAATTGACCAGAAAATATTGCTAGAATAATCTCCAGAAACATTACAAGATAATACACAAGACTTTCAATTCCATGTTTCGAATCAAATCTTTTCACAAAACCTTATATGACAATATCTTTTGATAATAAAAATACCATAAAAATATTTTGATACTTCTTGTGATGGATATCCAATTGCGTTATTATAATCTATTTTCTCTTTATTTTAGTTAGTCGCATCAACAAACTAAGAATTAATTACGACCGTAATGATTATAGCAAAAGTGCTTAAATAATTATATTTTCATCATCCATTACATTACAATAAGTGACATCGTAACCACAGACTCCTAACATTGAATAAGCATCGACGATGTACTAAATAAGACACAATAAAATTACGTAATTATTCATATGGCATAAGAAGATATTTTTACGAAACTTGATACAATTTTGTTCGAGAAATATTCGGATGAATACATTAAGTATCTAAAGATTTGTTTAGATTAGCAGATTTGTCTTTGATGACTGAATTTAGGCAGTTGTTCAATAATGTTGATATCGGTAAATAGACGTGTACAAATATCACCAAAATGGAGGGGAGTGTTATACATTTAGTGTTCTTACGTTTAGATTTCTTTCCTATCCACATATATAGTATTCTATTTATCTACTCTCTTCAATAGTATGTCTTTATTAATACGCATTTATTTTCATGCTGATACTGCTCTCATTTCTCATCCTTTCAATATTTCTCTCTCCTTAAAGTGAAGTCAGTAATGTCTCACGATGATTCTTTTGCGCAATTGGTTTTTTTCTCCTCTGAGAACATTTTTTATAGTTCATTTTTTGCCAAAATATCTGCTTTAATTTAACATATGTTGGCAGTTCTTGTCCTGTCTCTTTTTATATTTTTTAGTACAGAGTTATATATTTTCACTTATAAATTATTTTTAATTTTTTATTTCTTATTTCTACGAAACTTTTATTTTATTTTATTACCATCTTCACAATTTGTTTGACATTTGGTTTTATTTTCAGACAGGATCATCCCAAAACCTATCTAACATAGTGTTGATGGTCTATGAGGAACATGAATCGTGATTGACAATAAACTTTTTTGAAAGAAAAAATCATTGATGCTAAAAAAAAAAGTACTTGTGTTTAATTATTTATCAAGAAAAAATTTTACAAGATTATTCACTAATGGTGATGAACTCTATAAAATTTACTCCACTGAGATAAAAACACATCTCCTGCAAATGATATTTTTTAGATGTCATGTTCTCTTAACATCGGACAAATTGTTACATTTTACGGAGTGATTTAATTCGAATATAGAATGCAATCTATTGCTATGCAGAACTCTAGAACATCTAGAAATATCGTAAAATCGATCTTGAGGTATTTCTATATTCCGAAAAACTTTCTATTTTTGAAACTTCACAACTCACATACACTTGAAGCAGTAACCATTCTTCAATTCAATGAAGTCTCTAATTACATAGAAATGATTAATTGTAAAATAAACGCAGAGAGAGAAAAGTCGGATTTTATATAGTGAACCTAAGTACTTGCTAAAAAAACACAAAGTTTTTACGTTGTATTATTTAGGCATCTAAAATGATTTAACAGCCATTACTTAACCAGGGATTACAAATATAAGTACGATATCACAAAATTTATTTAGTTTTTATTTTCGTTTACTACACAGACATAAACTATGTTTACTTGTGGACTGTCTTACCTCACGCATATGCAATCATGTTGATCAAGGCATCTCAAAAATATTTTGCGACATGCCGTGCTGTCGGACGGCAATTCATCAAAGGTCGTAACAGTCAGAAAATTCGTTGTCTATTATCTCAATATTACCGCTGTCCATCACGAAATACCTCATATTTTCCTTGAAATCCAGCCTTTCGAAACCTCCAGATATTACCAGGAACCTTAACCTCTGGATAGAATTTATCAATCACTCGTAAAACAACGAATAGTCTATCCAGAAGTTATACTACTGAGATGTTTGAAATATGACACGTTCATCAGGCATCAGTTAACTGGCTCTAGATAATATATGATGTTTAAGTCAAGAAATATATGTCTCACTGAGCCCTCCAAGGCTATACGCAACAATGTTGCGTGTGGGTTATTAGAGGGTCGAACAATTTAAGTTGCAATTTGGCTGCCTGCGCATGAACTCAACTGCGCTTTGCGAACAATTCGCAGGGATTGCGGCTGCTTCTGCGGCAGCGAGCATTCACGGCATTCCTCTATGACGTACAATCATGGAGCATTTCGCCTCGCAGTCACGAGCTTTACGCACGCGTAACGCGACTGCTGAATGAGCGAATTGTACGACCTGTAACAGCGAGTTTTCTCCCCGCGACGAAGTTGAGACGGCATAGAGTGAGTCATCTATTTACAGTCACAGTTCCCAATCAAATTTTAAAAGGATGCACACGTGCCAACAGAAGCAACAAAACTGAAAAGCATAAAAAGCAATTCACAATATGAGCGAGATCTAGCTAAGACAGAGTGCCGTAACGATCTGCTGACCGAAGATAGCAGGTGCTAGTCCCGCCTTGTGCATGATTTGATATAGTGTTTCGTCCTTATCATCATAATTCGTGTCATCCTCACAAATTACCACTTACCGTTGAACGCAATATGTGTCGTAAAATGACTTAGTAAGTTGATCCGATCTAAATAAAAAAATAAAACTTAATTAAATTTCAGTTGAGAAAAAATAATATAAATATAATGTAACTTCATTAAAGAAACTCCTTCTTAAATTTTTCGTTTACATTTCTGCAACACGCTTCTTCTACGGAATTAGCGTGACCCTTTCTATGGGCGATTAAATGAAACAAAAAATATATCGTCTTAACCTTCTCTGGACATTCTAAGAATCCAATGAAAGAGCATTTACAAAGGAGGCATATTATTGATTTAATGAGAATAAACTAACCAAAATAAAACAATATTACATACAACGTTTTCTTAAAACACAAACGTTTAACTAAAGCAATTTTTATTTTTTTTCCTTTATCTTTCTTCCGACGCGAACCCCCCAACTCTTGTACCGGCTGGCCACGTGCTGGTGCACGTGCACTACGCTGCATTGAACTTCCGCGATGTGATGGTCGCTTCCGCTAAGTTGGACGCAGACGTGCTGCCCAGGGGTGACCCGGTATTTTTCTTTTATTACTGGCTGTGATTGATGCTTTATTTGTAAGGTTCATTGACAGGTGGGAATGAGAAAAATTGCTGCATCAAATCCGTAAAATGTATCATGGTTTTCTAGAAAATAAAATATAATTATATTACAAGAAGTATATGAATGTTACAATAATGAAGGACAAGAAGTGTAAAGATTCGTGTAAAATTTAGATCTGCACTACCGCAAGAACACCAATCACTAATAGAATCTTATGGCTTTCGCCTTCCAGGACGCTGCAATTGGGTTCGAATTCTCTGGTCGCCTCTCGAGCGGCCGTCGAGTCATGGGAATGAGGATGGGAGGTTGCTTGTCTACGGAGGTTATAGTACCTGATTATCGCTTTTGGGATGTACCTGATGGAATGACTCTCCTTGAAGCTTCCACCATACCTATTGCCTACGGAACGGTAAGATATGCAAAAGAAATTAATTCAAGCACCTATTTCCTCCCCTGCACTTTATTCTCAAAATTTTTTCCACGATGTTTCATTATCATCGAATAAATCTGAAAAGTCCTTTTCTACATTATTGAGTGTGACTTTCCAGAAAATATCAGTTTGCTTACACAGATTACCTACAATACAATGTAAGAACTCAACAAATCTGCAAATATCTCTAACATCCAAATCTTCCTTTATTCATTTTCAATGTGAAGTTAGGACCACTATTTGAATTCATTTATTTTTTTCTACTGTCCTATTTATATTATAGTTCACTTGGCATTTTTCGCTTCTCCTAATTTTCTTCACTAATTGTCAATATTTACAGTTTTTAACAGTTTTATATACTAAGTTATATTTGATTGAATATTTTTAGCACATTTAATAAATAATTATTTCTGAATAATGGGATTTTCTTACCCAAAAACGCTTTCATAGAACTCGATAAAATGAATCATGACCGCATAATATCATTCACATGATGAATCAAATACTATAAATTATTTTAGGTTTTCAAATATATTCCTCCATAAAAGAAACTACTACAAGAAAAAGTACGTGAACTGTAAACATGACACCATCGTGGCAAGCTCTCGGTCAGCGGCTCGCTTTCCCGGTCTGGTAAGATCATAGTGTTTTCCTGGCAATGTCCCGGTATATGTTGCTATGTGACGATGATAAAATTCACTTCTCAGGTTGAGAAGACCGGAATACGGCGTTGGGATGTCAACGTGATAACCACACGTACCCCATTAACCAATGGCCTCGAGGCAGGCATGTCGCCGGTAGGCCTGAGCCCGTTCACGGGATGTCGCGCCAAAACACACAAATATGACAGGGGTTACAACCAGTATGAATGGTGGCGACATACGTAAAACGTTTCTAACAAATTTCTTGTCAATTATTTCGATTGGGAACGCGATACAAACGCGAGTAATTAGTATTGTCTTCGCGATACGTTTTGAGACCAGAAATAGGTCTCTATTCCTATAAGCAAGTTTCGAGTTAATTTCCAGAAAGCCAGCGCAATAAACATTGATACGGTAAGTGACAAATGACTGAACATCCCTATGCATATGATGTTGGTAACACCACCATAGCGAAAACCACTAAAACCATTTCTGTTCGTTTAGTAACTTAGTACCTCGTTTGTAACCATTTGTTCTACAAAAACATTTGTTTTACCAAAACCACTAACAAGTTAAGACACTTTTAATTGTGGTGGTCAGAATGTTCGTTTGTACCTAAAAATAATGAAGACATTGCCATTTTAAAATTGGAGTGGGATCCTCACGCTAATTTTAACATCAGCACCATTACCACCCCCGCCGAAAATTAGAACCCTTCTAAATCGTCTGTGCCTCGTTTATACCGAAAAGTTCAATTATAATTTTCGTGTGTACCAAATAATTAATATCGTACATCATTTCAAGACAATTTAAAATGAACATTTGATAGTTATTTTCTTGTGAAAACTAATTTTTTAAGATATGAAAACTTGACATGGCTAATCATATTCTTTTTTCTCACTGCCATATTTATAGGACAGCAACAATGACTAATTTCTTAAAGTAAATATGATCAAATATTCATGAATTTTACCAAATGAACCAACTTTTATAACATGTGAAAATAAGAAATGAAAAATAGTTGTTCAGCATTTCTGAAACACTCGGATAGGTTTATGTATTTGATGTGATGTGCAATCTTTATCGCTGAACAATACCCTATTTTAAATAAAATAGTTTAGCTCCATAATGTTTTAGTACTCTAAAAGACATATTCTTTCGACGTAATAACTCAAAATCAAGACGATTCTGTAATAGTGTCTTTAGATCCCGTGATTGCTTGGAACTGAGAATAAAGATAAATTCATTATCACAAACGTCTACCTTCCATTAGGATGAGAGATAAAAACACAAATCAGCCATTCCACATAAAAGAGGAAAATGTGTAAAACTTAAATTTATATATAAGAATAAAATAAATTCACAAGAGGACTAGAAATGAGAGGGCCACGTTTGACCAAAAATATGTAATTCGTGACTTCATTAGCAAGAAGTTCACAGAACCGCAAGAGCAGCGCTATAAATTATTGCTAACACCCCTGATTTTCAAAATTGTACATAGTACTGCCCTGAGGAAGCTTGCGACATATCAGGCGAAACGTCGGCACCCCAGCCAACGACGCAGCGTCTCCCGGATACGCGAGAATTTTTTTAATGATATTCTATCCATAATTCAAAATAAAATGCAGAAATAGACAATCTGATTTCAATTTGATCATACTCCATGAGGTGTCTAAAACATTATAATTATGCAAAATACATCTTTTTGTGAGTACAAGTTGCATATTTTAAAGATATCTGGGCATATTTAACATTTTTGTATCATATTGGCAGGTATGTTTTAAGGCAAAAAACTTGCCAGCTCCAATGATAAGTTATCAAAAACGTCAAAAGTGTTTGACAACCTATTGAGAGAGAAATTGAACGAATGTAGTGAGATATTCATGAGAGAAAAACAAAATGTAGTCAGAAAGAGAAAGAGCACAAAAGATACGATATTCACTATATTAAGAGAATGCAAAATACCTTACGGGATTTTTGTGTTATAAAATTTAAAAAAATATTAACGCAATATAACAGGTAATATATGAGGAATTTCGTCAAGGTAGAAATGAAAATGAGACATCAGGGGTGCGAGGCATTGGAAAATGAAAATATACTATTGGTTAAATACCTTTAAAAATATTAGAAACTTTTTGTGAACAAGTTTATGAAAATAACATAAGACAATGTTGATATGACAAGAGAGGGCTAGATGCATGATTGCGGGGACGACAAATTGAGATAGGGTTGAGTGGAGATAGTTACAATAAAAACAAGTATATTTTAGCTCAGATTGTAGGAAAAAGAGCCCTTTGTCTTTGAGTTAGAACTAAGATGGATTTGATAGCAGGAGGAGCTATGGCCGTCAAAACATTATGTAAAAATATTTTGTTTTAGTTTGCGAATAGCTACAATATCAATAGAATAAATTCAGTATGGTATAGTGAAGAGCTCGTACAAGATAAAAATATGAAACAGTCGCTGAATTCGTCACAACGCCAAGTGTGACGTAATATCTTCGTATAGGAAAGTAAAGATAATAAGTTAAAGCACTTTATAAACAGTGTAGCAAAACCACTACATGTTTAAATTATAAGAGATATATTTAAGGTAGAATAAAATTGTCATTTTTCAAATAGATAGTCGATGGACATTAATTATAGATAAAATCAAAGAAACAATAATGAGATTTTTGTTTGTTTGTCAAGATACAAAAACTAAAAGAATATAAAAATAGAATTAATTTGCAGTCGATACTTAATGTACCTCACAATTTTAAATCAAATTACTAAGTATTTGATTTTCTTATAAGAATTAGATAAAAGAATAAACAATACAACATTTCCTAACAAATTTAAACCTTCGCCATCCCATATTCCGAGGAGCAGCGATTTTCAGCTCGCGAAAAGAAAACGAGGATACCCTGAGATAGTGTAAGTATGTAAGCGCCCAAACTTTGATCAAAGTTAGAGTTAGCCACTCCAATTAATTAAAGTGAAAAAATAAGTGAGTAATAATAATAGTGGTAGTAGTGTGTGTCTCACAACATAAACATATATTCTATATTAAAACAAAACCATCATAATGAAACAAATGTAGTAACCTATCAACTATTTATAATTTCAACAGGGAAAATAGAGTAAACAACATGAATTCAAAACCTTTACCTGAATTCACAAATAAGAGGAATGTACAGTCGACTCCGGTTATAGTAAACCCTCTGTTTTAGTGAATTCAAGACACTGATCCCGTTTCATTTACGTAACACATAAGCATAAGAAGAATCGGTTATAGTGAAAGTAGGAAATACGTCCTGGAAAATAAGATATTATCGCGTCAGTGCCACAAATTCCAAAAATTAGACCGCTTGAAAAAAAAAGAAACACGTCGACCGAAGGTCATAATCGAAGGAGTCTTACCTATGTGAAGGAAGCGGGCCTTGGATGGGACCTTACTGATGCCCTTATGCCCTCAGTTTCATTGCGGAGACAAAGAGCGTGTCCTGCGTGAGCTACAACTGGCGGCGGCGACGCGCGATTGCTTGCTTCAATTACAACCTTGGTGTTGATATTTCGCGCGACAAAGCGCCTTGAGTTCTACATAGGTGACAGTAAGCACGCGACTGCTACAGCCTGGTGATATCCGCCGTGCCCGCGGCAAAGTGGTCAGTTTCCTTGCGCCATCCCGCTGCCGAAAACATCTCGCATGTTATTAGGAGAGTATTCGCCGGTCGCAGACCCGCTATGCAGGGACGAACAGTGTTCCAATAGTGCAAGAGGCATCGCAGAGGATCAAGAATGCATTACGATACTTTCATGCAGAAGACAACGCAGACTCAAATTTGGAAAGAGCTCGAACTCTGGAGAAGGATCTAGATAAATTACCAAAGAAAAAGTACGGAGCAAACAATTGAAAGTGCATATTTGATTTTTGAAGGACAAATGAAACAACAAAAACAAACGAAAAAAAAAATGAAATCAACGTCAAACATCATATCCAGACACGACGAGCAGCGCGTATTCTACGGTCATCCGGTTTTGCGCCACTCCGGGAGAGGATCCGTCAAATCCGATCTGAACTGGCACACATGGAGAAGCAATTATTCCATCTTCACCTTAATTTGTCGTATAAATTAAACAGAACTGACTGGGATATTCTGGACACGGCCTTAGCGGACTGCACTCTGTTTACGTTCACGACGACGCGAAGTCACGCCAGACAAGGATATTTGATTCACTTAAAGTGAAACAACACCCGCAGTCAGATCCTCAACAGGCCAACAACGTTGTGGTCAATCTCTCCGGGGAAGACTTCGACGAACACACCCTCTCGGGACTAAGCAAGGGCTTAAACTTTGCTACCGTACCCACACGGATCCCGACATCGGACATCGCCACAGGGATCGAGTGCGCCATGAAATCCCTGACCGAGGAGGAGGCGGACCAAATCCGCAGGGAGACCGCCCGCATTCTCGCACGAGCCAAGTTACCAAACAGCAACCTCTCCCGGCAAGAACGCCTCGCCATACGTAACTTACGCCAGCGTGAGGACATTGTAATAATACCTGCTGACAAAGGCAACGCAACCGTTGTGATGAGGACCCAGGAATACCACCACAAAGTGGCCGCCCTACTCGAGGATGAGGCGTACGCTCCGCTGCAGCTAAAGCCTATCCGGAAAGTTCGAGCAGAAGTCGCGGCCCGCGTCAACAACGCCAGCGTCATCGAGCCGGAAACCAAACAACGTCTCAAGAAGGGGAACAGCGCCAGGCCACGGCTTTACGGGCTCCCCAAGATCCACAAGCCTGATGTACCCCTTCGACCAATTTTGAGCGCCGTGAACTCCCCTACACATCCGCTGGCACGCCACATGGTCAGCAAACTACGTCCTCTGACAGAGGATATTGCGTCAGCGGTCAGGAACTCCAGCCATTTCATAGACCTGCTGCGAGGG
Source organism: Gryllus bimaculatus (assembly GCA_017312745.1). Lineage (NCBI taxonomy): Eukaryota > Metazoa > Arthropoda > Insecta > Orthoptera > Gryllidae > Gryllus > Gryllus bimaculatus. The sequence continues at coordinate 723,483 of BOPP01000280.1, forward strand.
AGGCGGCTGAAGAGTTCGGACATTCTTGTGAGCTTTGACGTGACGTCACTTTTCACCATGGTCCCGGTTGACGAGGCAGTTAATGTCATAAGAAATAAATTAGACACACACAGACTATCTACGGAATGGGCCGACCTCGCTCACTTTTGCCTTCCACCTTCTTTCAGTTCCGGGGTAGCGTTTATGCCCAGGTGGAAGGCGCAGCCATGGGTTCTCCTTTATCACCTATAGCGGCCAATCTCTTCATGGAGGCGTTTGAAAATGAAACGCTAAAAAACGCCCGGCTGAAACCCGCCATATGGGTGAGATATGTAGATGACACATTTGTCATATGGCCCCACGGACGGGACACACTCATGGAATTCCTGGACCACATGAACAGCGCCCACCCCAAGATTAAATTCACCATGGAGGTGGAAACAGATGGCCGATTGCCCATCCTAGACTTGTTGGTGAGAAGACGGGAGCCTGGGATACGCGGTTTACAGGAAGCCTACACATAAAAACCGCTACCTCCACGCCGAATCGCACCACCATCCTGCGACAAAGAACGGCGTTCTGAAAACCCTCGCTACGCGGGCAGCCAGAATCTGTGACGAGGACAGTCTCCCTGCTGAACGAGAAACTCTCAGGAAAACCTTCGCGGCCAATGGTTACCACAGACCCGTTATTCAGAGATCCCTACGTCTCACCACCCGACTGCTCCCGGGGAAACCAGCAAAACAGAAACGGAAGACAAGGCAACAGTGGCTCTCCCTTACATCCGAGGCATAACTGACAGAATTGGCAAACGGCTGAAGCGCATCCAGGTTAGAACCATCTTCAAAGCCTACCAGAAGCTCGGCCAAACTTTGATGCGGGTGAAAGACCGGCTACCACCACTCCAAACAGTGGGAGTGTACGCGGTACCTTGCAGCTGCGGCTGCAACTACATCGGCGAGACCGGCAGAACGGTGGAGGAAAGGCTGCGGGAGCACATCCGACACTTCAAACAGGGGAATATCGAACGCTCCGCTGTCGCCCAGTATGTCTGGGAAACCGGGCATGATTTCGCCTTTGAAGACACCAGGGTGCTCGCCAAAGAAGACCGATGGTGGCAGACGCATCAAAGAAGCGATGGAGATCGCCAGACACCCTAACAATATCAACGGCGACGCAGGGTTGCGACTTCACGCTGCTTGGAAGTCGTTACTTCGGGCACGCGACCACGTGCTCACAGAACCGGACCGCTTCATGCCGTCCGACTCCAGGCCGCGCCATGCGGCCCAATCGCGGACCGGCTCGCGCCGTCTGATCCCGGGGCACTCCGACCCGCCTGACGGACCTTTCCGCGCCGTCCGATCACGCGCCACCCGATTTGACCCCCCCCCCGCGCTGCTAACTGGCGGCCTCCGATTGGCCGCTGCTTCAGCCAATAGCACACGGCCTAGACTTGAATATAAACACGAGCGCTGACCATCACGGCGCATACCAGCCCTGAGGAAGACCACGACAGGATGGTCGAAACGTCGGCAACTCAGCCTTCGACGCGGCGTCACTCACTTGAAAATTATTCAATCAACATGAGTATACAATTTTGTGTTTCATTCATGTTACTGCTAGAATGCTTTAAAACTTCAAACGCATAATCATTGAAAATTACTTTGCTTGCTCGCTTATTTGAAATCATCAATGTAGTTTTGAAAGTAAAATTTAATATTTTAATATCACGCAAAAGGGCTTTGAAAGTATATGTTCAGTGCTTTACTTTTCATTTCAGAAGACCTTCGTGTATTTCTTCGGAATTGAGAACGCGGTTCAACACAATTTTTAACAAGTTCATACAGGGGTTAGAAAGAAACCTGCCTGATATTTTGAAGAACACTCTTCAATTTTACCTCTTGCTGGGTCAATCCTCTATTTTGGACCCTCTAATGAAGTATGTAGAAGCCTAAATATTTTTCCGTTCAGGAGTCATACATTTAATAATTGGGGAAAACTCATCAGTCTCCATGGTTATGGTATTTACTACACAATCTGGAAATAAATAACAATTAATCCTTGTTTTGAGAAGACAAGGTTGCTTCAAGATATATATTCGAATTAATAATATTAAAAATAGCATTAATAATACATATTATATTCTCATCTCTTCCCAACAAGAACTACTCAGACCACAAGTCCATTTAACAATAAAAAAACATTTAATTGCATTTACACACCTGAAGAACTACGGTGCTGATATGTCTCTCAGTTGTTATATCTATAAAAGATGACCTTAAAATATTTATATTACCTGATGGAGAAACTTACACGATAATAAATTTAAATACGTGCAATTTAATCTCATTTAAGAATCAATACCAATTTTTTTCTCTCTCTATAACTGATAGTCTATGGCCACCGCTCTTCTTTTACAGGACTGCAAAATATGGGTTGTCGAAAATTGTTTCTAAAATTTTATCTGTAGTTTACAGAATTTGGTATGCTGATTTCATATATAATAGTCATTCTTTTCTATTACGTAAGGTTTTTCCACACAGTGTATTTAAGTATATGAGAAAAGAATAAGTAAATCCAGTTGTTATAGAAATATACTTTTGCTAATGAAAATTAAATGGATCATATACAAAATTTTATGTGCAGAAAACCACTACAGAATGCAAGAATTCGCAAACTTTATACATCTTTGAGGTACTGTTTTCGTTTTTAATCAAAGCTCCGTTTGCCACTTCTCCTCTTGTATGACTGTTGTGATAGTTCTCTAGGTAGCATCTAACAGTAGGCTCCAATCATATTCACCTCCCATTTAATCTGGTATCTGCGTTCCATTTCTTTGGCATCTTCATTATTGAAGCTTTCACCCTGTTCTTCACTAACAGTACCAACATTTTCGAGAAAGTAGTCCAAATGAGAATGTAGGTAATGAACCTTCAAGCATTGTACAGCCTAAACCTTTGCAATTCATTAACATGTTGTTCACTATGGGCTTAAAATAGGTCTGCTTATAGTGTTCAAGAAATTTCTGCACATCTTTGAATGATATCCAAGCCTCATTCTGAACAATTTCCACTTTTGTTTCAAATACTTCATATTTTAGAGTTTACGTATACCTGAATACATGACAACAACTTCTTTTACTTTAGCTTCTGAGAGTACCGGAAATGTTTTGCGTCACTCCTTGCGGCAAGGTCTTCACAAACTGTTTCATTAGGTTTTATAGGAAGTAGTGAAAGGAGGACTGTTCTTCGATCAGCCAAACTATCTCGTAAAATCTCGCTTCAAGATTCTAAATTTAGCTTAGACTACCACTGTATTTTCATCTAGTGCTGAACCCTAACTCATCTACTTCATAAACACAAGAAGCAGGGGAATATAGTGTAGCCTTCCCGTTGTCCAGGAGCATGGTTCTTACTTTAGATCGCCGCATATCATCCAATTTCAGTTTGGATAGGATTAATGCTAAGTTCTCTTAGCTTTCTTTTATATGCACAGAACGCCCTACAGGTACTGAAGCGTACTTGCCATTGTGAAAAAGTACTGCTGTGAGACTTATTTTTGATGAATCTATAAAGAGCCTCCATCCTTTCATATCATACTGTACTTTGACATGATAAAACAGTCCATTGATATCACTGAAGTAAAGCAGATCATTTTATTGTAAAAATTAAGGTATAAAATTTCTTTCACTATATCTAAAATATGAGAAAGAGGTACGAGGAACCAATATGTTATTTTCTTTTAACTCAGAAACCAAAAGTTCTGCTGAATCTTTAGAAAGATCTAAGTCTAGAGATTCATTTAGTGCTTGTTGTGAAAATAATTTGTACTCTGTGTTGTCAGCAAATACAAATTCGTCATCACAATTTTCGGATTCGTTATCAGTGTCATGGGGTACGTTTTCTAGTTTATAAGGAGGTAAAGGTCGATGAGATACGGAGCGTATTGCTGACTGAGCATTAGGTTATCCACCCTCATTCTTAATTTATAGATTGTACACAACTATAGTTCATGAAGTAATGTAACAGTCAGTACTGTGATTCGTGGGCTGCACACATAACATTAGATCCTCAAAATGGAAACATTCTTCCTACCTTGAGATCATTGTCCGAATTCTTCCCAATTATTCAGCTTACCTCACGTGGAGCCCACAGTTTGTATTGTTCGCCTAGTTTAGTCCTGACATTTTCATAATAAAGGTTTTTTGTAAATTCATTACTTGTTTTTTTATTTCTTTACAATGTATTCTCCATAAATATAACAAACGTTGTCGGGTGACGTTCAACAAATCCTTAAAGAGATCTTGTGTACTAATTGCCTACTAAACCTTCAGAAAATAACGCACTACGACTGCAGGGCAACTGTTCTTCCTGCAAAGAAATTATGCTGGAATAACAACCGTCTAACAAATTCTAAAGACAGTCAAGTTCAGAACAGTGAACTACAAAGAAACTGCAGTTCTGCATTAACAATCTAATATGCTTTAAGTAAGAATTATCCGAAGTCGGAACAACTAAGGGCAAGAATACCAATGATATGATTTATTCTCTGGACGTTACAATTAAAATACTAATTTATTCAAAAATTAAGGGTGATGGAATTTTTTCATTATTTTTTGTAAATCTTCCGCATCGATATCTGCGTACACCAGCTATAACATTGTAGACAAACTTTCATGTGCAGGGCTGTGTTACTCGTAGGTATTTGTAAAGCATAATGTCAGTAAACTGAAAATCAGTTCTCGACAAAATATATTAATATATGACAAAATTCAGAGTGCAAAACCTGAACATAAGTAGAAGTGGAGGACGAAATTAAAATGTTTGGTTTCGTCTGTAATAATACCTCGACGACGGTCACGATCCCGACAACGGGAGCGGCGGCCCTTCGCCCTGGTGCATGCCTCCGCCTTCCCGACGCTTCCTAAACCCTCGCAGGTAGCGAAAAATGTACATTTTCAGGCCTCTTTACAGCAACGTTATATTGAATAAAATGTTGAAATACGCCTCCGACCGCCCCATTTCAGTATTCACTTGAAATTCAAGTTTAATAATTTCCGAGGCAATACTGTTCGTAGGTTTTCGAACATATATTTTCTTAAATACGTTAAATTCAAATCAGTCTGCAGCGCGATTTACTATTATTCAACTGTTCACTTAAATGTCTCGCCTTTCCGTGCATCCGATTGCATCCGGTGCACCCGATTCCCGTCCCCACTCCTCTCGCAAAATGCCCGTCCTATCACGTGCTTAGCGCGAAGCTTTCTATAGGCTAGTCTTCTACAGAGCTTCGTGATTTATTGTCACTTGGGAATTTGTGGTGGGCTACTCTCGCCTCTTAATGTGACAGTTCCGGTAGTCAGTCACCTTCTGCAACACACAAAGATGGAAGGGTGCGTTTCGGGGGCGGACGCTCGCTGGGGGATACTGGGTTAGCGGCGCACACTTAGGTGCGCGTGTCGAATTGTGTCAACGGCGCTCTTCACCTCGAAATATGTTAATAGAGCGTGGTGCAAGGGTCGCGCTGTGCGATGGGTCTTAATGACTCATTGCAAGATATATATATATATATATATAATTACACTCTCCACTCTTGCGAGCTTGTTATACCTAAGGGCAGTGGGATCTTTTGGGATGTTGAAACCAAATTCGATACAAGAACACATAAATCAGTTAATCAGGGTTTAATATTCTTAAAGCCCTTTCGTTGCTACAAGACAACACAATAAAATCATGAAACACAATAGCTCAAAAAATTAAAACCCTCTCTCAATGAAACGTGAAATAATCATTAAACTATTCGCACACATGATCCCTAGGAATTCTCTTTGTTACTCTTACTAATTAAATTCGCTACAACTCCTATTTACTATGACCAAAGACATAACACATAATTTAACACTCCAGTCAAATAACTTTACTACAAAAAACGTGTGCAGATGCACCACACTCGCTATATCAATTTCGCTGTGTCCACGAACATCATAAATTATTATTGACCTACTTTCAATTTCGCAGGCAATTGTGCTTTTATAGTAACAAGGATCACTGAATGTTTCTCAGATGCGCCCTGTATGCATAAAGCCATACAATTTCCCGGTTAACAAGTCCTCCCTGGTCGCGGTGACTGACTTAATTTCAGCGCTGTCGTTGTTACCTCCCGCAGCTGCGTCCTCCGAGCTCCAACGCTCGACGTCGACGGAGACTCTGCCCTACCCGCTGCCTTCGGCCTCCGCGCTTTCCCTGGTCGCCAGTGACATCTCGCTGCCCTTCCGCCTAGTCTTCCGGTCTTGTTCTCCCGGCGCCTGTCGCCCTCGGCTACTTCGTCCCCCGATATTTCATTTATGTTCGCGTGCGAATATTCCTTGCATCGCAATGAACAACTAGTGCATATTGCGTGCGTACGCGTAGCCCTCCCTAGCACGTTCCCCTAGCACGTAAAGTAATATTTAATGAACTCTAATTTTTCTTGTTTTAGAATAATAATTACAATAATTGACAAACATGTATAATCAATACCAGCATTTCGTCAAAAGACCGGAAATAAAATAGAAAATGAAATGCTCTCATTACAGCTTAGCTTGCCGTATATGGTACAGTGAATTTTCCAAGAATATAAGTATCTTCACAACATTGAGAGGTAATTTATTGAATCAAAGTAGTGGATTAAGTCTTTTGTAACATTATTACCAAATGTGTGTCACGATGATTCAATCATTTTGAAGTTATACACAATCTTCATTCATCTTGTCTCCAACAGAGGAATCAAAAAAAATGTCTTTTACAAAAAAATATTATTTCTTGGCTCTGAAGATGGATCTGCGCAATTGCTCTAACAAATCTGAACACGTGGACGTGAAAGAAAAGAGAAATACACGGAAGAAGTTTAATTTTGTCAATTTCAGCAACTGAACATGCGCGAATTCACATCACGATTCGCGAATGCCTGCTAGGCCCTAATGGGTTAAAGAAAGTTTCAAGTTCTAAGTTTCACCAGTTGTTCTCTGACCATATGAAGACAAACCGAAGAGTTTTTGATTGAAGCATTGAAGCTATTTTCTGCATTTGTGAATATTAATGAACCCCAAAAATCAATTTTCGGAATAATGTTCTAAAGCATTGAAATTGAGATTTGGATGGTAAATAAATGTGAAAATTCTAATGACACTAAATTTCCAAAATGTGACGCTTTTTTCTAAACAAGAGATGGGAATCAGTGAAATAAATTCCTGGGATTGGGAACTTCCATACTTTTTAGAGATTTGATGAGAAACATAGTTGAAAAGCTTTACTAATAACTCATAACGAAAGAAAAAAGTTGTTTTACCCTAAGAAAATAATGTAAAATTACAGTAGTTACTAGTATCAATAATTTAATTAATTGTTATAAAAAGAAAGTAAGCAAAATGTTGCTTTTAATTGTCATATGTAACATCTTTAACAAAAAACAATCACATCCGTAAAAATATAATTTCAATAAAATAA
>BOPP01000280.1:732360-745175 GCA_017312745.1 Gryllus bimaculatus
ACAGTATTGACTTTCACTATATTTGTGGACTTACCATACGTAATGGTTTTGCTTTTTGAGCCATTTATTATCATGCCATTTTTTCTGCCCAGAAATGTAATCTATCTAGATCATCCTGCAAAATATCCTCGTCTACTTTTGATTGAATAAGTCGATATATTATACAATCATCTGCAAATAGTCTTACCTTGGAACATAAATTGTCTGGCAAGTCGTTTACAAAAGCGAGAAACAGGAGAGGTCCAATAACGCTTCCTTGTGGGGTCCCTGAAGAAGACCATCGAGATAGGAAACAGAAAGTACGAGTTAGAAAAACATTTTTCAACTCTGGCAGAGATAACTTCCGGGGTCCTAGAAAGTCTAATGTGTTTTTACTTAGTTTCTGGTTGTTAATATCGGACTTCTTTGTTGTGTTTAATTCTTGCTGTTTTTATGCACTCTTCTAGGTTTTTATACGAACTTTGAATGTTATTTTCTTCATTCGTTTCTGAAGTTTTACTGACTTTTTTGAGGATCTCTTTGTATTTCTTTGGATCAATATAATTTAGTTTTATTCTTTTGAATTTATGAAGTATTTTTCTTCTTAATTGTTGATTGATGCTCTTCATTGTTCTCACCATTCTGTGGCCGGAGTCAGAATTTTAACATTTTTTTACTTCCACATCATAAGGTGTATAATAATTTTTTCTTCCGGACTGACTATGCCCATTTATTTTACTATTTATTTTTAAAGCATGTGCTTGTTATTTGTAGATTTTGACTTTGTGCGAATTCTATTGGCCTTTGAACTCTTGAATTTCTATTTCCATAGCCATACCGCCCTATACAGTTTTCATCTTCATTTTCCTTGCAACGGAATTTTCTATTAAAGTCATCCAAAACGAAATTCACTTTTCAGTTGTAGCTCTCTAGAACCATGTCTATTTCTTCATAAAATTTCTCCAAAATTTCTATTGTACTGTCAGAGGTTGGAGCATAAACTTGGCTGAAATGGCTGCTCCTTGAATATCAAGTTTTAGAACAATTACTCTATCTGAAATACCTTTTATTTCGATAACATTTTGTTTTACTTTCTGCGAGAAAATGAAACCAATTCCATTTTACTTCTTTTTCCTCTGCTACAACTAAACAGTTTGAAATCTTAGAGTTCTATCATTTCATTGCCTTTTCTTTTTATTTCACATAAACCAAGTATATCTGCATTGACATCTTTTATATACATCTACTTGAATGGGTTATATTTTTCTCTCTTCACTTAGCAATGTCTTGACGTTAAGAGTTGCCATGTTGTTCCTATTTTTGTTTGGTTTTGTTCCTGTATTGTTCTTTGTAATATGATATATTTGATACCGTGTATATCATGTGTGTTGTTTATCATTGATGCTATTTATTCGTGAACGTTTATTAGTTGTTTGAGTTTTTTTCATAGTGTTGCCCCAATATGCCCATTTTCCATTTATTTCTATGTTTTGATAGCCGATCTTCATTTTTCCCCTTTTCTGTTTCTTGTTTTGCTACTTGCCAGATTGCAACTTGGATCTCTCATTCCTGTCTTGTGAAATCATTTTCTATATAGGTTATATCTTTTCCTTTTAATTTATTTTTGTTCTCCATGACTGAAATTTTATCTGAGAATGTGTTTTTCTGAACTAGCCATTATTCTTTCTTTTTTATCATAAAATAATGTATCAACAACGTTTCTATTCTGAACTATGTTTTCCAGAACGTTTCCAGTATGTTCTTTGTTTTTCCTTGTATGTGGTTGGGTTCTCTTGTCATGAACTCTTTTGATTTTATCACTATGTTATTTCTTTCCTCTTTTTTATTCTTTCTTCTTGTTCTTCTAGCCCTTGTAACTCATTCTCAATATCTTGGCTTCTTTTTTCATTTTTTTGTCTCTAAAGTTGTTATATGACAACAAAAGGAAGAACTACGTATGAAAAGAAAAAAGGGATTGCAGAATTAAAAACAGAAATCTTGTCAATAAGACTTTCTAATAGTAGGACGGAAATAATATTTTAAGAATATTAAAGAACAATAAAACCTGGTCCTAAATGGCAATTTTCTATAAAAAAAATTGGAGCCGTTTTAAGGAATTGGCAGTTAATCGCTACTCTAAATTCGAAATTTGAACCTCTTTTCAAAGACAACTATTGAATTTTCGAAAAACTTGAAATCGCATAATTTCAAATACTTCCTGTAACAAAGGTAATAGAGTTTACAAATATCTGAAAATGTTCATATTAAGGGCGTGAGAGATCTTTCAAACTAGAGGTGCACAACAAAGCACATACTTTCTCGCACTGTTTCTAAGAGCTCCGCAACATTACACTACTACATAACCAGGAAAAGTGTTGTAAAGCAGCTAATTATTTTTCAGTTCCGTGACGCGAACTCACATTCACAGAGTTAACATGCCGACACTCATACCACTACACCACGGAAGTGCTGTCCGCGGAAGGTAAATGTCCGATTCATGTAGAAAAACTCTTCAACGATCAAAATATCTGCTAAAAACTCCCAAATCCTCCAGTCCGTTAAGATCAATCAGGGAATTTCAATTTTGAAGAAACTGAGCTGAATGGTTTAGCCGCTACCGTTAACCACGGACGGACAGAGAGATCAACGGACAGACGGACGTTTTGCCATCATCTTCAAAGCCCACCAGAAGCTCGGCCAAACTTTGATGCGGGTCAAAGACCGGCTACCACCACTCCCAAACAAGCCGGTAGTGTTACGCCAGTACCTGCAGCTGCGCGCCGCCACTACATCGCGAGACCGGCAGAACGGGAGGGAAAGGCTGCGTGAGCACATCCGACACGTCAAACAGGGGAATATCGAACGCTCCGCTGTCGCCAGGATGCCTGGAAACCGGGCATTGATTTCCCTTGAAACACCAGGATGCTCGCCAAAAGAAGACGATGGCCCAGACATCAAGAAAGCGATGGAGATCGCCAACACTCCTAACCAATATCAACGCGACGAGGTTGCACTTCAACGATGCTTGGAAGCCGTTACTCGGCACGCGACACGGTGCTCACAGAACCGGAACCGCTTCATGCCGTCCGGACCCCAGGCCGCGCAATGCGGCGTAATCGCGACCGCTCACGCCGAACGCATTCCCGGGCACTCCAACCCGGCCTGACGGAAATCTTTCCGCCCGTCCGATCACGCGCCACGCCGTCCATCAGCGCCCACCCGATTTACCCCCCCGCGCTCTAACCTGGCGGCCTCCGATTGCCGCTGCTTCAGCCAAATAGCACACGCCTCACGTCCACCGTCGCCTTTCACGCCTCCAAAAGACCTTACAAGAATACGTCTGGCATCACCTCAGACAGGTCTTAAAGCACGACAGAGAACTTGGCCGAACGGGGTACAAGGCGGACCATTCGGAGGTCACCAGCCGAATCAGACGACCAGTTATATGAAATACACACCTTGACCGTGAGCATTACGCTGAGGCGGAGCGATAACGCTCGCAAGCGATAAGATATTATTTGTATTCGAACCCGCCTTCCCATCCGAAGACTCTGAAAAGCTCCTCAGAGTATTGTGTCAGAGGGGCTACCGCAAGGCTACACCGCTAGAGAACGTGAAAACGAGCTGAAAGAAGCTCGGCTACGCCATCTCAAAGCAGTAAGACAATAATCTGCCTGCTGAACGGAAATCGTGGTCGCCAGAAACCACGATTCCGGTGTAGCCAATGGGCACAGGCACGCAAACCGTGCGTGGAAGTGCCCACAGGAACTCGCTGTCACCTAGTGACAGCGCCCGTCCGTTAATACTACCTTTAAAGCAAATAGAATCTTTCGCAAATCGAGGTCCATAAGGGAAAAATGGCCAGACTCGATGTGGATGCTGCGATGGCCCACGATCGCCTCGTAATTCGAGTACGATTGTGCGCTTCGGCCTCTGCACGCGAGGGTCACCCTGCAGAAGCGACAAAACGCCGGAACGGCCGCATCTGCCAAAACGCGCCGGAAATTTTAATTAAAGCCCGTCTGCTACAATTTAACAGCATCACGCTGCATCCTTCACAGGATGCAACCATTGCCGGTGCCACCGCGTCCGTCAGCGCGCGTGCAATAGGAACCGAGGGACCCTCACGACGCAAGTAGTTCCTAATAAAACTCGGCCCTCGGGCGGCAGCTAGCGGCGGGCCGGCCTGGAACGAGTCGCGCCGAGCGCCTCGGCGCAGCGCCCTCCCCAGAGGCAACCACCAGCCCTCCGGGGCGGCCGGAGCGCGGCCCACTGCACCCGCAGCGCCGCCCAAACAGTCACTAAGAAGCCAGTTCTTAGCGATGTTTGAGCAATCCTAATATGATACCCGACAATTCTAGACAAAAATCAACGTAACAAGCGAATAGCACCCCTCTCCGCGCTTGCACTTGGAACGCGCGAAGTGCAACTCTTAAGCCCGCAAATTGAACATTTTTGCAGAAAAACTGCAACTCGATATCTTGGCTTACAAGAAACGTGGCTCAGTGATGAACACGAATTCAAAACTCCGGATGATTTGCGTGTATCGCCGAGGACGCGCTGGCAGGCCAGCGGCGGAGTAAGCAATCGCGCTGCGCGAAAACTGCCGCACTTGAAGCGAAATCCCTGCTTATTGCTCTGGCGTCTCTAGAGGCGGTCGGGGCGTACTCTGGGTAGAAACGGCCGACTACTAGTCGTATCCGTTACTGGCCCAGACCAAACCTTAGATCCGCCTGAATTGATGCGCTTCTTCACTAAATGCTAAAAGTTATCCTTCTGGTGACTTTAACGCCAGACATAGACTTGGGCGGCGCTCGGAGCCAACAGAAACGGCAACAAAATTGCCAATCTTGTAAGCGACAAGGCGGGGCGTAGAGATCTGCGCCACGCAATAGCCCACGCATTTCCCGGAAGTACGAAAAAGGAACCCGGGCGTTATTGATTTATGATTGAAAGCGTTGAGTTGTGGTTCCCGCTCAATTGCCGTACGGTGGTCTGATCATAACCCAGAGTAAAATGCGTTTGTGGCGTCCCTTCCAAACGAAACGCCAAGTTAGTTTTCGAACTACCCGTGACACGAACTGGCAGGTTTCGCAACAACAGTTGAATTCTCAGCTTGAGCAGAAACCAGTAAATACGAAAGACGAGATCGACGAAGCAGTGAATCACTTCACTTGTAACATTGAAATCGGCTTTCAAGCAAAATACAATTCACAGCGTGTAGAGAATTCTCGCCCTGAGCTCAACAGATGAGCAAAGAAGATCTTAAGAAAATTGCGCAGAACTTGTCAAAGTTCATCGCCCATGGCGATCCCGTTGACCGGAGAGCGGGCGCGCAATCTAAGCAGAGAACCGTTCATCTCTACGGATGAGAGAGTGCTCAATCCTATCTATTTCGACGAATCTCCAGAGTGCACATTTGGGATCTTTCTCGTGCGCTGGCCGCCAAACCGGGATAAACTGCCCATTCAGAGCAACGCCGGACGGGGGCCCGGCGCTCCAACACCTCTGCCCGTTTACGCGTGGGACGACGCGACAAAAACGAAATCTTAGCGAATTCGCTTGCGGTCAGTTCCGGCCGTCGAAACGGGCCCGCTGCTTCCATTGGCTGCCACCGCTGTTGGTTGTGCGCCAGTGGCGCGTGCGGTCAGCAGCAATACCATTGGCATGTTGCCCTCTCCCACCTCTGCACGCCGAGTAACGGAGAGGAGCTTCGAGCTGAGCTAAAACACCTCAATGCGAGGAAGCAGGTGCCCGGACGTCTCACCGCAGAACAGCTGCGCTCTCTGGCGGGCGCGGAGTCGAGTTTTTACTCGAGCTTCTGAATGCGTGCCTGGCGTGTTGCTATTTTTCCAGGCGTGGAGGATTGCGACCATTGCACTAATACCAAAACCTGGCAAAAATAAACTATTCCCGAGCAGCTATAGACTATTAGTCTACTCTCCATCCTAGGAAACGTTTGAGAGACTAATCCTCACGTTTGCAAACAGGAATACTCGTCTCAATCTTCTCAAGAGGTGAACAAAATTTGGCTTTCGAGCTGGTCACAGCTCGCGCAGCAGCTTACGCGGCTTTGCACGGAGATCGGCCTCGCCCTCGAGAGACGCAGAACCTGCCAGTGGTCTTTCTGATATCGTCGGCTTTCGACTCTGTGTGGCATGCGGGTTTGCTGAGTGCCTTGCGGTCGGGAGTGAGCGATTGCTACGTCAGACTGATCGCGATTTTCTCTCTGACAGGCAGTTCAAAGTGCGTCAATAACGTTATACCTCGCCTCAGACGAGCCGAGGCAGGCGTGCCTCAGGGGAGTGTTCTTTCTCCTACCCTCTTCGGTTATACGTGAATGACGCGCCGCTTCCTGCTGAAAACAAGAACTGGTATTCAACGCTGCGGGCTCCTGATGTTCGCGGATGATTTCGCGTACTCGCGAAATCGGCGAACGGAAGGCAGTCAGTTAAATACTTAAGTGATTGTCTCGCCGCCTTTCCGAATGAGCTAAGTCGGAAAACGCCCGCTCTCAACCTCGAGAAATGCGTCGCTGTCACTTTCACTCTAAGAGGGTCTAAACCCCAATGAAACGGTGAGCTTGGCTGGCACGCATCTACCTTGGCGGAGCGAAGCGAGATATTTGGGCGTGATACTGGACAGCGGCCTTCGCTGGCATGCGCATGCTCGCTATCTCGCTGCAAAAATTAAAACACGCACCCTCCTTTTGAAACCTCTTCTCCGTTTGTCCGATTTAGCAATTCCTCTAATGCGCCGCTTATTCACAGCTTGCGTGCGTCCCTTGTGGACGTACGCTTGTGAGGTTTTCGCGGCAGCTTCTCTCTCCACTCTGCACCCCATCCGGGTAGCAGAGAACAGAGCGGCGCGCCTCGCGGCGCGCCCGCACTTGCCTTTTACTAGACCCGACCGACCACCCAAAAATGCTGACGTCTTCAGAATCTTAGGCGTTCGCAAGCAGTTCCCGGCGGAGCTACAAAAGAGGGCGGAAACTGCGCTCGCAAGGGCGCTAAGGCCGTCCGCTCCGCGCATCCTGCGCGTGACCGGCAAGGCGGCGAACAGCCGCGTGCACAGGGCTTTTCACAGAAGAATGGGCCCACAGCACGTCGCCTTCACCTTCCGCGCACTGCCCCCCCCCCACACAAGCTCTCTGAGCTCTGCGACGCGGGGGAGCAGCAAGTGCGTGGCAGGGGAACGCCGCTCACGGATGCAGGAAACCGCGCGGAAAGCGCGGATGCGCGCTCCGCTGGGCCAGCGTCGCTGGGGACTGAAGACGTCGCGGCGCCACGGACGCTTGATTGAAGTCGGCGCCATGGCGTGCTTTAAAAGTGTATGAAGTGTTGTGTTTGTATGAATGAATGAATGGATACGTTTGTAAATATAATTATTATAAGTGTGAATGCGAGTGAGAGAAAAAAATAAAAGAAAATAGAACAATTTCAAGATCTTCCAATTAAAAATTAAAAAAAAGAAGCCTAAAAAACTAACAAACCCCAAAGTGGGAATGTGTATAGTTATAGTTATAAGATAGTTTTAGTTTGTAGGCAATAAAGCCTTCCCTAACTGCACAAGCCAAATCGCCTGCAGTTTTTTGTAATGTACCCCAAAGACAAATAAATTTCCGCCTCTCCAGGGAAACTGGAGGGGGGAAAACTGAAAAAATCACGGCGCATACCAGCCCTGAGGAAGACCACGACATGATGGTCGAAACGTCGGCAACTCAGCCTTCGACGCGGCGTCACCCGGACAGCCCAGATCACCCATCATGAGTTAGATATTTTTTTAAAAATTATTATTCACTTTTTTAATATCAAAATTCAGCAATAAGATTTATTCTGGCAAATATCGGCGTTTTCTAGCGCAAGATTACACAACTTTCTCTTATGAATACTTTGTAAGGCGAGAAAGTAGTATTAATTTCTGAATGGTCAGCGATATCTAAGCTAGTCACATGACTAGTGTTAATAATGTATTTAAATTTCGCTATTTGTGTTGTTTACAGTAACGTAAAATATTCATCTTGGCCCAAAAATGGAATTAAATCGTGAACATTTTCGTGCGATTATTATTTACAACTTTCGACGTGGATTAACTCAGCAACAGTGCATGGATGAACTGAATTCAATTTTTGGCGATGAAGCTCCATCAAGGACCAGTGCTTATCGATGGTATGGTGAATTCAATCGTGGTCGTAGTTCACTCCATGACGAATGTCGCGAAAGTCGTCGAAAATCAGTTGTTCCGAAAACCATTGATGCTGTGCGTTTTCCACTTATGACGCGACGAGATCGCATTGTTTGATAATGTGGAGCCGAGCAGTTTCGTAGCGACCCGTCTCTCTCATGTGTAGATTCTAAGCAATACGTGAGTGTCGACTACCCTGAAGGTTATATTACTACGTGAAGTTGGTATTACAATATTGAAACGTGTTTACGAGCGATACTCGTGCGAATATCACTACGCACAAGAATTACAAGTTGAAAGGATAACGCATTTCTTTCGCCCAGAAAAAGGTAGCACAAAATTTTTTCAGTACTTAATGGTACGTCAATGTGTTTATCTTCATTATCTGTCATTTACATTAACTTCCCTTGTCAAAGGATTCAAAAGATGTACAGCAGTTTCTGATATCTCCAAAAACTCTCCCAAAAAATTCAAGCAATAATTCGCTCTATCAACAATTACTAATTGTACGAAAAAATGAAGAAATAATTTGGAATCGTTTTTGAGATGTTTCAGCGTTTATGAAAATGCGGAAGTTTGAGCTCATTTTCATAGAAAACTGTGAAGTTATCGAGAAAATTTATAGGACATTATTTAAAGCATATGTACTCCTAAATGCAATAACGTGAACAAATTGCCGCTAAAGTAAATATTAACGACGTGACAGGGTTGTCAAAAACTAAATGTTTCTAATTTTTGAAACATTAAATGATAGAGTAATGTTTATGTCGTCGTAATGTTGACGTTTATGTCGTATAATAGAATACATTTAGCACTATTTCTATTTTACATTTAGAAAATCACTATAACAAAAGAATACAGCAAAATAAATCAATGCCATATTACACAAGGCAATTAGCACTATTGGTAAAAATGAAGAAAATGTGTAGGAATTTTTGAGAAAATGACGTTTCAACGTTTCTGAAAATGCGGAATTTCGAGCTTATTTTCACAAGTAACTGAGTTTTGGAGAAACTTTAAATTGCACTATTTAAAACACATGTCCTAAGTGCAATAATGTGAAGAAATTGCCGTTAATGTTAAATTAACGACGTAAGTAACTAGTAAAAGAGTTACAATTTGTAAATTTTTGAAAAAACGAAAGAATAGAGGAATATGGCGTTTCTGCTATCTGGTTGAGGGCATTTAAAGCCCTACGAAAAGTTTAAAGAAAAAATGTGTAGCTTTATTTGAGAAAATGTTTTTGCAATGCATTAAAATTTGAAATATGGCACGCAATATTGCGCAAAAACTATCGAAAGTTTTTATAAACTGTAAATATGATCTTAATGAAAGAACTAATCATGGTCTTCAAATTTAATTTGAAATAGTTGTAGGACAACGCCGAAACGCAATTCAAGAATTTGCAATTTTCGAAAATTCAGAGAAAACCCAGCAAATGGAACATATCCTATCTTTATGAATACATTTTACCAAATTTTCCTATGCATGGATTAGGCGCTAGTGGTTTTCCCATACACCAGATAGACGGACGATTTGAAAAAAAAAAACACCATTTTTGGTATCAGGGACCCCACAAAGTGTATTCCCATTGGAATATGGAAATCTATTTTCCGTAGCATTACATAATTTTATCTATACAACATATATTACTCCGTATGTACATACATATACGGGAAAGTAAAAATATAGTAAGATTTATTTCCTCCCAAAGAGATTTCGCTCAGCGGCAGTGTTAGAACACACACAGAAAATATAAAGACACACAAAGTCAGAGACAACTACAAGCCAAGAATACATAATACTGGGAATATACAACTATTAATTAGAAACTAAGAAGACATACAACATAAATATTGCAATTCTCTAGACAGTTTCCGAAGCAACGCTCACAAGAGGGTAAAGTTGCTAGTTCTGCAGCAGGTAGATCGTACCAGCGATGATTCGGTTGGTAAAAGAGTAGCTACTACGTCAGGCTTTTGATTCTTGTATTTAATTTTGTATGGATGATCCCCCTTCCGAAATATTTATGGTGCTCTATCCTACCTCGAATGTCGTTTAACACTTTACATGCTGTGTGCACTTTGAAAATATTTACTGGCTTAGTTATCTTTCGACATTCGCCTGAGAGTTTCTCTCGAAGAGTTTACCTTACTTGATGATAATTGATCAGTTTTTCCTACAAGCTTTAATCGCTCTTTTGTTACGTCTAACAAGCTTTATCTGCCCAGCCCTATTACGAATCACCCTCGTGATAAGGGTCCCAAAACGGCGAGCTGTATGTCTATTACTGACATACAAGAGAAGAGCACGCTAAGCGTTTTGTGTTCGCGTTCCTTCTTCAATATCCGCAATACAAAATGTAGTTATTTAGAAGCTTGCACGCAATGTGATTTGTGTGTCGACCAGTTCAGATCTCGCTGCGAATAACAATTACCTAATTACTGAAACTACTGACCTCAGGCGTAGGTTGATCTGCAAGTGTATTTTTTAGTGACATTTTTCTCACATTTCTAAATTAAGGTAACAGCTTGCGACTTTCTAAGGAATAATTTTCATTTCATTTTCTTCCGCACATTTTAGAATTTTATCAGAGCTCTCTTTGCAAAATCTGCTGACCTTGAGCCTCTTGAATCCGCCTGTATTGTATGTAGTCATCTGCAAGATCCTAATCGTTGAATTAATAGAATCTGAATATCAGTAATATATGCTAGAAATAGCAGAGAAGCCAAGCATGCTTCCTTGCGGAACGAACTGATGTCACTGATTTCATGCAGAAAGATAATCATCTAACTTAGCTCCTTTGATAGCCTGATTACGAAGGATATATTCGATCCAATACTCAAAGATTACTTTTGAGATGTGTGTCTTCTCCAAGTGATTATCAAATCCAATAAATCAAAAGATGTTAAAATCAATGAAACATCTCGTTAAAGATAAAGATAATAATTGTATTTGAACTGCAATGTGCATGACCCGGTGACAGCTAATTAAAATAAATAAATAAATAAAATAAATAAATAAATAAAATAAATAAATAAATTAAAATAAATAAATAAATAAATAAATAAATAAAATAAATAATAAATAAAATAAAATAAAATAAATAAATAAATAAATAAATAAATAAATAATAAATAAAATAATTAAATATAATAAATAAATAAATTAAATAATTAAATAAATAAAATAAATAATAATTTAAAATAAAATTAAATAAAATAAATAAATAATAATAAAATAATATAATAAATAAAATAAATATAAGATAAATAAATAAATAAATAAATAAATATAAAAATAAATAATATAATAAATAAATAAATAAATAAAATAAAAATAAATAATCACTAAAGCTAATAATGCAAATGATATAATATCTTATATGATTTCTTGTCCCGTGAAAGTAAATTTAGCAGCCCTACGTCTGAATTCTTTCTAAATTTTTACACTGCATAATTTTGTGTTGCGGATCCCAACAAATTGTACCATATTCTATTATCGCGCAACAAACAAGCAATAAATAAGCAGTTTCCTTCGCGTTTGCCGTACTCTTTTTTAAGGTGAGCATTACAAAGTGAAGAGATCTCCAGGCAAAGCAAAATCTACTGATTTTTCCCGCTTTAATTTACATATCGAAATGGATTCCTAGGATACCTGCATCAAGAAACTATCGAATAATGTCTTTAATCTAAACGGTAATTTGTTTCCTGCTGTAAGTTATGGCTCCTGCACAAAAGTGGATGGATTTGCTTTTTTGAAGCTATTTATGGTCATTACATTATTTCCACCAGCAATGTAACGCATTATGATCCGTTTGCAACATTTCCTTCGTCTTTTTCTTCGAATTTCCACACTACGATATATTATCGCATCATCTGACAAATATCGGAACATTTTGATATTAATTGCGGTGGCCAAGAACATTTGACGAACGCTAGAAATAGAAGAGGTCCAATGACAGTCCCCTGCTGGTCAATTTCCTGGGACGTTGAAAGTACGCTTGCCCCATGGGGTAGAAAACTTCATGGCCCAATTCTTTGGACTTTCTGTTTTCTGTCTTCGCAGAAACTCGCTAATCCTACAACCACCACCCTTGAAATCTATGCCCTGAACTTCCACCTAAATTAAATTTCAATGACGGCGATCAGTAGGGAACGACATCAAAACTGCTTGGCAAAATCTGTAGACTATTGTGATCTTACTCTCGCCACCCGGCGTAGAATTCATCGGGCTAGAATCTGAAATTAACATTGGTACCTGACTTCTCACATCCCTAACGCTAACTTCTGAGCCGTGTTGGCCATTCTTATTGCTGTAAACGTGTAAAATGGCAAACTACCTGATTTATTCCATAAGTGCTTTTACCACTGACCACTGACGTAAGACTTACCGGCTTTAATTACTTATATATTAATGTATAGATTTTTGCTAGTTTTAAATATTGGTACGGACAAAAGCCTATTTAATTATCGTCTTCAGGTAGATCAATTTAGAGAAATTGTTCATGAAAAATATCGCCTGAACCTTCTTACTATATTAGGTACGATAATTAATTGCCTCTCCTCCTAGTTTAATTATGATCCGGTAGAATTGTCATATGGACCCCTTGAATCTTACCATTTTTCAGTAGAATTTTCTTTATTCCGGTG
>BOPP01000280.1:745200-765009 GCA_017312745.1 Gryllus bimaculatus
ATTTGTTTGATGGAAATGGCAACGGAACATTGCTTCTTCTATCTAACAGATAGTCTTTTTTTTTTTATTGTTTTTTTTTTTTGTCATGAAAGACAAAGAGTGTTCTGGAAAGAGGGTGACGCACAATTGACAAGGCTGGGTACTTGAGAAAGATAACGAGTGGTTGACATGATGAAGTTTGTCACAAGTTAACCTCTGTTCCAAAACGAAATTTTAAACCTTCCTTACAAAATTCGTGGCGGGGGGCCTGGGGGGGCTGGCTCTCGGGGGGGGGGCTGGGGGAGGGGGGGCTGGGGCTTTTGTTTCGTTGTTTCTACTACCATCCAGGTCCCTGGGGCACACTCTGTGGATCCGAACCTTGAAGATATATACGTCAAAAAACCGGGGGCCCTTTTTTTTTTTGGGGGAAACTTTCAGGCCTTTTCTTTTTTTTTCCCGGGCAAATTTTTGCTTGATAAGGCGTCAAGGTCTGGTTGGACAATGCCGAGACAGTCCTGTCTGCGATAGGAAATTCCAGCATTTCAGGACAATGGACAAGTTACATAGGATATGTCCAGGAGGCTGTGTTTGTTTATCTTTCGCGTGACGCTGCCGAACTAATAGAAAGAAGTGACAATCGACTATCAGGAACTTTGCACGAAGAAATGACTGCTTTGATCGAGAGAACTTTCGCGCGGCTTTTTGGGGAAAATCATTTGATAATTCCATTTAAATCTCAGCAGGCGCCAAGTTATTAATAAAATATGTATTAAACCTTTGTGCTTCTGAAAACTCCAAAAGAACCATCCAAGGGCCTGCTCTTAAAAAAAAAAACAGGCGCTAAATTTGAAGTATTTGACGGAAAGTATGTAACTGTCAAACATAATGTTTTTTAAAGTATAAAAGGAACTATAAACAACTTGTGAATGTCCTGAAATGATGCTTCCTAAAAATGATCGATTCTGACCAGAACTAGAGTAAAAGTCACAACGGGAAATCCCCATTTTCCAAATTTAGCTTGACATGACTTTGGAGGATATCCATTAAAATGATTCTTTAATTTGTATTGGATTATGGATATTGAATTGTTTCTCTAATGACCAGCCCTATTATTATATGGAAAAAAATAAGATTTCTAAGATTACTATTCACTCCTGAACAGAATTTTAGAAGTATAAATTATAACCAATAATTGACATGTTTGAATGAATTAACTTACAATTACTGCCATGTAGAATGAAATCTTTTCATAAAACATTATGCATAAATTTCTCTCTAAAATAAAAACTAAATTTTGGATAATGACCCAGGAAAATATTGGTTAGAATAATCTCAGAAACATTCAGATAATAACACAAGACTATTAATTCCATAGTTCGAATCAAATCTTTTTCACAAACCTATTATAGACAATTGATCTTTTGATAATAAACAATACCATAAAATATTTTTATACCTTGGTGATGGTATCCAATTTCGTTTATAATCTTTTCTCTTTATTTTTAGTTAGTCGCAATCAACAATAAGATTTTAGCGAGTATGATTTAATAGCAAGTGCTTAAATAATTATAATTCAATCCATCATACATTAACATAAGTGACGTAACACATATCCTAAACATTGAATAGCATCACATGTTATAAAATCAATACACAATAAAATTACGTATTATCGATTATGGCTTATTAAGAATATGGAATATTTTACCGAAACTTGATCATTTCTGTTTCGGATATTCGGATGAAGTACATTAAAGTATCTAAAAGATTTGTTTAGATTAGCAGATTGTTTTTTGATGACTGAATTTAGGCAGTTGTCATAATCGTTGGAATCGTTTAAATAGTTGTACAAATATCACAAAATGGAGAGGGATGTGTTATTACATTTTATTAGGTTCTTTACGTTTAGATTCTTTGCCTTCCACTTATATTATTCTTTGTGTACTCTCTTTCATGTTGGTTTTTTTTCTTTTTTAAATAAGTTTATTTTCATGCTGATTCTGCTCGTTCTTTCCTCTCTTTTCAATAGTGTGTCTCTCTCCCTTAAAGTGAGATCAGTACTGTTCTCACGATGGGATTTCTTTTTGCCGATGGTTTTTTTCCTCTGATACATTTTTATAAAGCTTCTATTTTTTTGCCAAAATATCTGCTTAATAACATATTTTGGCAAGTTCGTCCGTCTTCTTTTATATTTTTCTAGTTACAAGTTAGGTATATTTTTCACTTATAAATTATTTTTTAATTTTATTTCTGATTTGCTACGAACTTTTGATTTTTATTTATTAACCATCTTTTCACAGATTTGTTTGCACATTTTTTTTTTTATTTTCAGACAGTCATCCAACTAAGACCTATCAACATTGATTGATGTGTCTATTGACACATGAATCGGTGATTGGGAACAATACAGACTGTTTTGAAGAAAAAAAACAAAAATTCAATTGGATTGCTTAATGGCCTAAAAAAAAAAAAAAAAAAAAGATCTCTACTTGAGCCTTTCGTTTAATTCATTTATCAGAAAACATTTCAAGATATTCGACTATGCACTGAAAAGTAAAACTCTAATAAAAATTTACTCACTCGAAGATTAAAACCATTCTCCTGCAAATGATATTTTTTAGATGTCATTTCTCTTAAACATCGACAAAATTTGTTACATGTTACGAGTGTGAAATTCGTATTGGAATAACTCGTTGTGCATCTATTTGCATGAGAACTCTAGAACAATCTAGAAATATGCGTAAAAATCGTCTTGCGGTGATTTCTATATTCGAAACTCTATTTTTGATTGAAACTTCACAAAACTCACCTACACTGAAGCAGTAGCCTTGCTCAATTCAATGGAGTCTCTAATCTTACGATAGAAAATGATCTATTGTAAAACGCAGAGAGTACGAAGAAGTCGGTTTATTGTGATACGCTAAGTATTGCTAACAAAACCACCAAATTTACGTTGTATTATTTTGGCATAAAAATGAATTTTAACAGGACATTACTTACCAGGGCATTTACAGAATATAAGTCGGTATTCACAAATTTATTTTTTTTATTTTCGTTCTAATCAAACATAACTATGTTATTGTAGGCTTGTTCTTAACCTCAAACGGCATATGCAATCTTGTTTTGTCAAAGGATCTCAAAATTATTTGCCGACATGCCGTCTGGGTCGGACGGCATTCATCAAAAGGCGTAACATTCAAAAATTCGTTGTCTATTATCTTATTTACGCGTCCATCACGGAAACATACCTCATTATATTCCTTGAAAATCGCCAGCCTTCGAACCCTCCATATTTATTACCGGATACTTTAAACCTCTGGATAGATTATCAATCACTCGTAAAACACTAATAGTCTATCGCAGAATTATCTTACTGATATGTTGAAAAATGAACCTTCATCAGGCATCCCCTTGGTGAAACTGATGGCTGTCTAAGATAATTTATGTGTTTAAAGTCTCAAGAAAGTATATGTCTCACTGAGCCCCCCAAGCTATCGGCAACATGTTTTGCGTGTTGGTTATTGGGGGTTCGAACAAATTTAATATGCAATTCTGGTGCCTGCCTCATGAACTTGCAATTCCGCTTTGCGACAATTCGCAGGGATGCGCTGCTTCTGCGGCAGGCGAGCCATTCACGGATCCATCTTTGGACGAGGTCATCATGGAGCATGATTCGCCTCGCTCAAAAAGTTGTACGCACGCTAAGGGACTGCTGAAGAGCGGAATTGTGCGACCTGTCAGGCGGGGAGGTTTTCCTCCCGCGACGAGTTGAACGGCGATGAGGTGAGTCATCTTTTACAGTCACAGTTCGCAATCAAATTTAAATGGTGCACACTTGCCAACAGAAGCAACATACTGAAAGCATAAAGAGCTTCATATGGCGCGAGTTGCTAAACGTAGTGCCGTAACGATCTCGACCGAAGAGAGAGCGCGTTCTAGTCCGCCTTGTGCATTGTTTGTATAGTGTGTCGTCCTTTCATCATCATTTCGTGTCATCCTCACATTACGCATACGTTGAACGCAATGAGTGGTCGCTAAATGACTTAGAAGTTGATGCGATCTTAAATAAAAAAATAAAAACTTAATATTTCAGTTTGAGAAATAATATAATATAATGTGCTAACTCATTAAGAAACTCCTTTCTAAATTTTTCGTTTACTTTCTGCCAAAACGCTTCTTCTACGGAAATTAGCGTAGACTTTTATGGCGATAAAATGAAAACCAAAAAAATAATATCTTAACCTTCTCTGACATTAGTCCCAATGAAAGAGCACATTACAAAGGAGGCATTAATGAATTTAATTAGGAATAACTAACAATAACATTACATAACACGGTTTTTAAACACAAACGTTACTAACAATTTACGAATAAAATATCGTTGACCAAGTGGCGGCTGCCGCTAGGGACAGGCGACTGCCCCCCCCCCCTTACTGAGATCAGTATTTCTTCTCTTGCGCTGTTCTTAATTATCTCTGTGGGGCTGCTAGGGTTGTTTTTCGAATCGAACGCATCTTTAGCTTTCAAATTCCCTCTTGTTCCGTGGAACGATTTTTATTGCTGACGGACACCTCGCCTCTGTGTCTAAACGCAGTTTTAATGCGAACGTACTAACACATAAAAAATGGCCGACGAGTGCTCGAATGAAACGTAGATCGGCCAAATGCTCTTGTGACGTCCGCCGCTCAGACGAGCTTACCAGGGGCAGGTAGCACCTCGTTCGGTTGCCCAACGCTATCTATTGATAATTTTATACTTACAATATTATTTCGCTTGATTACGTCTAGGCCAGTTCTATCTGCTGGAATTCTGTTTAACTGAGCTCCATTTTCGCAAGCTTTCCCAGTGCAGCAGTATGTGCAATCGCATGGTCGGCATCATCCTTCCGATCGTAGACTGTATGAATGCTGTGTTCGGGCGGCCAGTTCGTAATGTGCATTGAGTATGAGAATGCGTTTGCCAATTTGTAAAATGCCTGAACACAGTTCAATGTAAGTTATTGATACAGGCTGTACATGTAGAGGAATTGGACCACCTCGCCTGATATAAAAATTTACAATCTGCATAGAAAAGGCAATTCGCTTCTTTTGCTTACGGAAATTTCAAAGGTATATGCCATATTAGATTTTAGGGAATGTACCATGTGTCCTCTCCTTGAATTGAAAACTTCCAACAACATCAGAAAAAAATCCTCCTACAAAAGGGTTGATCTTCGTTTCACAGTTCCTCCGTTCGTGAGCTTAGCAAACTGACATCTAGCGATGTTTGCCTTATTTAAGAATCCGAAGAAGGCTTTTTCCACTTGTGAAAGGATTATTACACATTTATAAGAAATACATATCGAAGAGAGATTAAATGGACTGTTGATATGTTTTCATTATAAAGAGTTGTTGTTACGATACTCATTTAATTTTTAAATAATTAGTAATATATTTACAGGAATGTAAAAAACAGAAGACTCAATTTTAATTTATAGATCATGTGTTTAGTCTGTCTTCCGGGAGAAAATTCCGATTGTAAATTTTTTTAACTTATGTACTTAAACAAATCCAAAATATCACAAAATTCAAATGCCTAACTTTATATGATTCCTGTAACTTAGTGTTTTGCCCTCCCTGATATCTAATCCCAGGAGCCGCCACTGTCGTGACAGTGAAGTAAGCTTGGGATGGAAAACGTGTTAGGAATAGACCCCTGGTATTCGATTTTGATGCTCCACTAAACCAATTCTCCGGCACATGGCGGTGGGCAAGCACATCGCGGAAGGTTGTGATCCGCGGTGCGGAGCGCGAGAGGAGCGGAGCCACGCCCTCTCCAACCCCTCACCCGCTGCCCGCGCGCCCGCGCTTCTACTTGCCAGCCGGACGCCTCCTACGTGCTCGTGGTGAGATTGCAGGGCAGGGCGGGGGAAGGGCGGGGCGGGCTGGGAGCATTGCGCTCATGCGACGCCGAAGCAAAGTAGGTGCGCAGGCGGCTGGGCGGCCTGGGGCTCCGAGCTGGCGCACTGGATGGCAGCGCGGCGCGCGCCATTGGTGCTGCTGTCGCGGCGCAGGCATCACCACCGGGCTACCAGGCGCGCCGCCTGCAGCAGTGGCCGCCAAGGGCGTGCGCGCGCTCGTCGCACCGACGATGCCTCCACGCGCCGCGCGCGCAGAGGGCGGCTTGCTGCGCGCCGCGGGCTCCGTCGCGCCCGTCGCCGCACATCTTCAACCTGGCCGTTGGTGCCTGCGCGACGCCTCGCTCTTTGGAGAACCAGACGGCGGCGGCGTTCGCCAATCGTTCCGCTACAAGCGACGGCGGCGGTGCAGCTGACGCGGCGTCGCGCCGCCCTGTGCCCGCCCTGCGCCACTTCGTGCTGTTCTCGAGCGTGGCGTGCGGGCGCGGCAACGCGGGCCAGACCAACTACGGGCTGGCGAAACGCGGTGATGGAGCGCGATGGCGCGCGCGCGGCGGGCGGCGGGCTTGCCGGCGACGGCGGTGCAGTGGGGCGCCGTGGCGCGACGGTGGGGCTGGGTGGCCGACGAAATGCGCGACGACGACCGCGTGCTGGAGATCGGCGGCACGCTGCAGCAGACCGCCCTCACTCGTGCCTCGACGTGCTGGACGGCTTCCTGGCGCAGGACGCACGCCCGTCGTTGGCGTCCTGGTTGGTGGCGGAGCAAGCGCGCGGCGCGGGCGATGACGCGATCTGGTCACCACCATGGCCACCATGCTGGGCTTCCGCGACCCTCAAGCAACTCAGCTTGGAACGACGCTGCCGAAGCTGGGCATGACTCCATATGCGGTGGAGATCCAGCAGACGCTGGCGCGCGACCTTCGACCATCCTGCTGAGCCCGCAGGACGTGCGCGCGCGCTCACCTTCGGCTCGCCTGCGCGAGTACCAGACGCGCGAAAGGAGGCCAAGGCAGAAGGAAAGGCGCGGGCCGGCGCGGCCACGGCCGCCGAGCTGGCCAAGGCGTCGGCCGAGGCCGCACGGCCGGCGCAGCGGCGGCCCGCGCCGCGCTTGGCGGCGGGGCAGCCGAGCCGACGCCCTGCGCTTGCTGGTGGCGCCGTGGCCCGACAGCTGAGCGCCAGCAAGGCCGTGGTGGCGCTGCCGTCCGCGGTAGCAAGGGCCGAGCTGGAGCGCGGGGCTGGTCGTGTGCTTCCCGGCGCAGAGGGCGTGGCGAACCCCGCGTGTGAGTCCTTGGCTCGCGTCTGGGCCAGTCGGGCTGATCGCTGCTGCAACTGCCCTTTAAGGACACCGGGCATTTCTTTGCCTCTATTCTAGATTCTATAATGCCTGGAAGTTTCCTCAGGTGTTCCAAGCCAGAATAATCTTTGGCCGCTGGGGTTCTTTTCCACAGGTTTGAAATGTATCTATCGTCTCGTAGAGATCTGTTTTCGCGTCACTTAGTTGTCATAATACGTTAGAATAGGAAAAGTTATGTAATGCTGCGGAAAGTCCTTTTTTTCAAAACGTCGTCTGCTTTGTCCGTCTATGAATAGGGCTCAAGTCTAATCATTCAGATTTTGAAACCAAAATTCCTTGAAATTTGGTCAGTACTTCCCCATGAGCCTCCGGAATTTGCCAACATTTTCTCAACACACTCCAAATTTTTGCTTTAAATTTCTACGAAACAATAAGCGGAATATATTGTTAAGATGACATAGTTCGATTTTCCCGGATTTTAACTCTAAAATTTCGATAATATCAAATTTCAAAATTTTCTGTCGTCTTCTTACAACAAAAAAATTTTAGGAGGAAAGATTTTCCTCCAAAGAAAAATATGTTCTCGATAGTCAGTTCTTTTTCAAAATTTTAGAGCGTTTGGGAAAATATATGCGAGCATTTTTAAAAAATTAGGAAAAGCAAATTATTCTCAAAAACTGCTTCACCATTTTTCTTTAAACCTTGATATGGATATGCGGAAATGTACTTCAAAAGATACATAAAAATGCCCGAATGTTACTCTATTCCCTTTTGTTCCTTTGTTTTTTTCAAAAGTTATAAAAATATAATTTTTTCTCTCTCGTGTCATTAATATTTACATTAGCGGCAATTAGTTCACATTATTGTCTTAATGAGTACATGCGCTTTAAATATGTCAGATGAAGTTTTTCGAAACCTTAACAGTTTTCTGTTAAAATGAACTCAAATTTTCACAGTTTTAGAAAGGCTCACTCGCTTTTTTCTAAAAAATTGCTCCATTTTTTTCTAACATCTTTTCCAATGGTTAGTTCTAATTGCACGTTTAAAAATGATGTTAATTTCATTTTGCTCTTTTTTATTTTTTTTTAAATACACAAATGAAATATTTAGCAGGCTCTAAATATGCACATATCGAGCGATTTGTAATCACTGTTGCATTTGCGAGTTGAAGTTTCGGAAATGACGTTTGACGAATTTTTTTGAAAATAGAAAATCTATGAAAAAGAGCTTTAAGTTTCACGTTTACAGTAATACTAAATCGCCATTTACTTATAGACCGTCCCACATTTTCCAATGAAAATTGCCGTTTAAATCCATGTTTTACTCTCTTTATTATTCTTAACGTAATACTTCGGTACTACTTTTAGGAAACTGAAAAATTGAGAAAATTTCAAAACGTAGATTGGGCGGCGATGGATGGCAGCTGGTCAGGGGGTGGGGCAAGACCCTAAAGCCAGTCCACACCAAGGAAAGTAAAAAAACTTTACTACGAGAAAGTCTGTACTATTCTGTAACACCGCTAGTTCTATTTTATCTCATTGCTGGCGACCACACGTTAGGTAGAAGGGATTGCTATTTGTCTGACACTGCTCGGTGCATGTCTCACTAATGTGATATGTAATTAATTTCTATTGCAATTTTACTTTCCCGTTTACATACTTATATACGGTGTTATTTACATAGTATAGGGAAAGTTATGTAATAATGCGCGAAAAATCTCCGGATTTTCGACACATTCATTGCTGGGCCCTGATAACGAAAATTGGATAAATCCGGTTACTAAATTAAGATACAAAATCCTCTAACACATGGTGTCCCTGTTTTGTGCGTCCTTAATACCGAAAAAATCATTGACGGCAAAACGTCCGTCCGTCTGTACGTCCGTCAGTGTGTGAACACCACTAGCGCCTAAACCATCAATACGATATTTTTAATAATGGATATTCTCTGGTCTATGTGGGTCCACTCGCGAAGCCGATATTTTGAAAAACTTTCTTCAAAATTTGGGATTACTTAACATGAACTTCAGACACTTTCAAAATTTTCTCAAAAACGGCGTTCGTTTTCTTGTAAATTTCTTTTAAGAATAGAGTAAAATACTCTTATAAAGGTGGCATGTGTCAAAATTTCACCATTAACTCTGAATTTTCGGAAATTGCAAAATGTTTAATTATCTTCCTACAAGTTCAAAATTGAAGATAGTGACATTCTCCTTCATATATTTGTGATCCATAATTAGTTTTCATGAAAGTTATTTACATTTGTTTTTGAAAATTGTAGTCGTTTTCGAGCAATTTTGCGTGCAGTATTTGCAACTATGAAAATTTCAAAAACAACATTATTTAAAAAACAAACAATGTTAAAAAACCAAAGATAGTGCTAAAAGCATTCTATAATTAGCAAGATGACTTAAATCCCATATTACTTTATTATTTTGTTGTTCAAAAATTAAACAAATGTAATTTTTGAAATACCTTTCACGTCTTTAAAATGTACATTTCCCACGATTTGTAAATACTATTGCATTTACTGGAAGGGCTGGAAACCCTTCTAACGAAGTTTTTCGTAAACTGAATGGTTTTCTGTAGAAAGGTTCAACTTTTGCATTTACCGTACCGCTAAGCGCTATTTTCTTAAAAACGGCTCTAAATTTTTAAAAGAGAATTGCCTTATTGGAAGTCGTGTTAATGTTCTTTAATATAATATTAAACTATCTTAAAATAATATTTCCGTTCTAGAATTAGGAAACTGAAAGACTAAGAAAATGTCAAAAAACAATGTACTTTGGGCGGTGATAGATGGCATAAGTTTGTGGCAAGTCCGAATAACTAGCCGAGACCAAAGGAAATAGAAAACTATGGGAAAGTCTGTGTCCTTCTGTAGCACCGTTAGTTATTTTATTGCGTACTATTTACTTACGCGTGTATTTATTTAGTGTATTTACCTAAAGCTACAGAAAAAATTGTGATTTGGAAAAAGGTGTTCTTCCATCCTAATACCGAACAAGTGGTTTGTTATTGTATTTTTATAGTAAATGGACTTCTAGCCAGTTATGTAGTCAGAATCAGAAAAGTTTTGAAGTGGTCCATTGAATTGGAGCATGGCTCATTTTCGTTTAAAAGTCTGATTTTTCGAAAAAATTAAAAGTTCAAAAGTCTTTCAGCGTCAACCTACTACTACGACTTTGAAGATTGATAAATTATTTCTTTATGAAATCTGTTCTTCAAAATTTTATCTTGAGTAAGGACATGCAAAATTCCTTGAAAACATGGGTAGTTTTTGTGCGTTCGTGAAAAAAAGACAAATTTAAAAAAAAGGTTTTTTATAAAGTGGCCCCAATTTTTCTCATTCCCTTCGGATATTGTCAAGAACACATTTAAATGTTGTACGTATTATAGTTTTGTTGAACTCTCGATATTTTCACTTCTTGGAAAAGTTACAAATATTTATAGAAAGTGTGCGCTGTTTAGCTCTACTTGTTTGTAATTTTTAAGGGTTCTTGTGTGACTATCTTTTTCTCTTAACTTACTACTTAATTACTGAGAGAAGACAGAATTTCCCTCCAAATCTTGTATAGATATATTTGTTGAACAGTATTTTCGAAGTTTGCAAGCGCGGCAATCGGTGAAATGCCAAGCAACGATTTGACAATTATAAGAACAGAATTTTCTAGTTTGCTTATGCTGTAATCTCCTCTGTATAGATTACATTAGAGATCGGGCATTCGTACAATAATTCGTTGATTAATAAAAATGCGTTGTATAATGGCTTTGTTATATAATGGCTGGAAATATGTCGTGGACATTCATTACTAGGCACGACGTAGTGTCCTTCGACTTTAAAGGTCGAAGGTGTAAAATCACTATTTTGGGTTCCTTAACCGGCAAATGAACGATATCTGCAAGAAAATGTCCCTACAATTCTATAAAATAAAATTCCTCCTAATACAATCTGCTATGGTTATTGTCCGATCGGTAATCGTGTAACATGAATGTTGTAGTGGTTCGTGTGTTTGTGTGTGCACGGCATGTGAGCGCTCCCTTCGGGATCGCAGGAGTCGGGGGCTTCACGCTCTGCGGCTCTCGTACGCGAGGCCTTTCTGGCGCTGGAAGGCCC
The DNA here is from genome assembly GCA_017312745.1 of Gryllus bimaculatus. NCBI lineage: Eukaryota > Metazoa > Arthropoda > Insecta > Orthoptera > Gryllidae > Gryllus > Gryllus bimaculatus. Next base: position 756,486 of record BOPP01000280.1, read on the forward strand.
GCGGCGCGGCTCGAGGCCGAGGGCTGGGCGAGCACGGGCCACGTGCTGCTCCTGGACTCGGCGCCCGACGCATTGCGCGCCATGACCAAGATGTTGGTGATGGTAAGCCCAGCTTCCGAGCGAAATGGTTCGCTTGCTAGTGAATCCAGCCATAAGGTGAACTTCAAGTGTTAATTGTTGGAAAGCGTTGTTGGTTTTTTGAAATAATTCCGCTTGGTCTTGTCACATTTTTAGGATTGCAGCGTTTGCTTGAATAGATAGATCGCATGTGCATTCCAACTGTCAAGAATGTTAGATTTTGTGCACTGCGTTGTTGAACACTTGAGTGCGATTTGCCATTTTGGATGAATTGTTCGAAAGTGTTTGGTCGAGAGATGGTTGAGAAAAGAACTTCAATAACCAAAGTAACGTTGACGTGGTACGAGATATTGTACATAATTATTAACGTAATTTGAAATTAGTTGCAGTTCATTTCTCCCTAAAACGTCGCATCAGTTTATTAATTTTTACGTTGAATTCAAAATGCATTAAAGTAAAAAAATACCAAACCAATTACTTTTACAATCGAGGTTGTTATTACTTATTTGTCAGTAATAACATTGAAAATTTCATATTTTTATTAGTATTTAAAGAATTGTGTATGGAATATTTTCAAATCAAAGTCAATAATTTAATAAATCTTTTCTAGTGTTTAATGAACTTCACTTTCTTAAAATTTACGTCAAACATATTGTAACTTAGAATTTTTTATTTATGGTGAATAGATTAGTGATATAATTATGGACAGAAGATATGAACTTTGTTGCCAGATTTAACAAAGCGTAACTTTTTTTTGTTTCGATTTTCATTAACTTTAACATGTGTATAAAAAGTCCGTAATATTAACGATAAAACTAATGTCCCGATAGTAAAAATCGTACTCAAATGACACGTGAATAATGTTAACACATTTGTGGTTAACAGAACGATGCTGAATCTGAAGAGGACTTCAACGAAGAAAAACGCCTGCAGAAAAACTTAACGATTCATTTGGCACAAATGATATTCCCTGACATGGGGACAGCGCAGCTTCAGGCAAGTGACCCATATTGTTTGTTATTCAATATCACCTAAATTATTTAGTAGTATACATACCTTTCGTCGCCCTAACACGCAACCAATCTTTATAAATGAGTTCCCTAAAGGAAGATAATTTCTTGGAGACGTGACCAATTGTGTTTTGAATTTAAAAATGTAAAGGATTTGTTTGAAAAACTCATCTGCGGAGGGCCTTAAAAACTAAAATTTGAGGCTGAAGGTCTCAAATAAGCGCTTCTCACATTGTAATCTATAGAATGATGTCGATATGCTATTGAATTTTTGTTCAGTACTTTTCTAATACTACCATTGCCACCTATATTTTAATTCTTGGTGATGGAGACCATTTTTGTTACCTCACGATTAGAAGGATTATATTTCTCCCCCCTATTCTATTTTCACTTTCTGTGTGCACCGTGGTTTGCGCAGACTGAGGAGGCTTATTTACATAATCATTAATTCAAGATTCCCTCTTGCAGCAACAACTAATTAAAAAATAAAAACTACTATTAATAATTCCTTGGTACCGATGAAGATTGTTTCTTATGCGTGTGTGTAACTAATTTAACGTTTTGCCGTGGTCTTTAAGTGCTTAGTAGCTAATTGTGAAAGGAACTACGATGGAAACGGAGGAAATGTGGTCACATGTTCTGAAGTTTGTTTCATGACACCCTTAGAACAAACAGTGTCTGTGCCTCATAGGCAAGATTCCTACGCAACAGCCGAATGTAAATATTGATATCCTTTTTTCTGAGACAAATTATTGACATAACCTTCTTTACTTGTGCTTCTGGTATGAAGTATACTTGGTATACTCAAGAAAATGAGCACGTTTTTTGAAGCCCGGAATATCTAACTCCACTCCTTTGCGAACATTGGGTCAATGAAGAATAAATGGTAGAAAAGAGCTTTGTAGACAAATATGATATCCAAAACTGTGCGCTCCCGTATAATGAAACTAATTTACAAAGATATGCGCGGATAACACCATACATATCTACTAAATACTAAACGTGCATATTATGCTTATTAAAAATGTATTTGTCTCTTTTTATTGCCCGCTCCTCAAATTTCAAACTCTGCTAATTTAAGTTCAGCAAGAGAAATTATTTTTCTGACTACATTAAAAATGAAATTGAACGATTTTAAAGAAATATGGTAAATTGTATTCATTATTGACTAGTATATTACAATTAGATAATACAAATATAATAGTTTTATTCCTTTTTGACTCTTAATTGCTTTACTTGCGATACGTAAGAACATGCGAGAGTTCTCGCACGGGTGCCCTAGTAATTTTCATAATAGTACTAGTGACGCAAATATTTTCACTCAGTATTGTTAATGGTTACGTAATATTACAATGGGACAATTTCTATCGTACACTTCAGCTACTATTTGAAAAATGTTTAAACACACGAATATCGGAAAAGATATCATATATAAATTCAACAAGAAAATTTTATTCCATTGAATAAGTGTATTCACGGCCTACATAATTGTACACACAGGGATCGAAGCATATTTTAGCCTTTATAAAATCTATAAGGTTTATAATAACTAATGGAACGTGTTGAGCGGCCCGCAGCAATCATATGCAGATGTAGGAACTGTTTGATTGCCACTCTGATATAACTGTCCGCTTCCCTGAGCATCGACATAGATGGCATGGATAAAACCATTGATAAAGGTAATGTGGTATAATGTAGATATGAAGTAATGCCAACTCAATGGGCTTTAAACGCGCCTTCTGAAGCTTCAACACTGCTTGCTTCAAATTAGATATGAATACTTTAGAGGGGATGTTGTTCCAGATAGAGTAGTTCACTCCCAGGTATTTTAGAGTATGTTCATTACTGACCAGGGAAATTATCTCCCCCAACCTTTCCAGACAAGGGTTCTCAATGAACCAGGATATTTTAAAATTTGTAATTTGAAATGAACATTTCGTGAAGGACAATGTCATTCCGAGGGCCCCAAGATGTTCCACCACAATATCAACCAATTCTTGAGCTCCTGGAGAATCTTTTGCTAACAGTACAAGATCGTCAGAAAATGCTAACACGGACACACTCCTTTACAATGTTTCACCTCCTTGACATGTTTTCCAATTTCTCAAGCAGGCACCCCATGAGAAGATTAAAAAGGAGTGGGACAAGGGATCCCTCTGTTTTACTTCTCTACGAATTGGCACCTCAATCGAGGGGTGCTGAATGACGGTGGAAACATCGGTGTAAGAGTCAATCACCAAATTGGTAAAGGCTTCAGGAATCCCTTTCCTGGACACCCCACCCCACCCCGAATCGTGAGGAACGGTGTCAAATGCTTTGGATTTATCTAGCACATCACATACCCCAACCCTCTGCTTTTTTCATGTCACTGACTGCTTCAAGAAGAATTTGAATATTAGCGAAGGTTCAGGGATAAACCGTTTCTAGCGTGCACTGAACTTCACCACAGATCGAATGCGTTTGTCTATAATGCCCCAAAAGTTTCTGCACAGCAGAAAAATAATTGTGATAGGGCGATAGTTAGTGACAACAGCATTATCCTTACCATCTTTAGGTATAAGGATGGTGCGATTAGCTTTCCATTCAGAAGGCACAAAACCACCGTATAAAATTTGGGTATACAATAGGGACAATATTTCAATTTTTGCTCTTAAGGATATGTGACTTTTACCTTATCTGGTCCTAGAGTCGTGGCAATTTTCATTCCAGCCAGGCGAATTTTAATTTCGGCAACTTACGCCGGATAGACTTGTGTCTGGATCCATTTCATGTGTCAACAATTTATCACCCTCCCTTAATTCGGAAAGCCAGGGGCGTGTTACTCCAGATGGAATTTGTACAGGTAATTAACTTCATCCCCGTTAAGGGGCTGTTTATCGACACTATGACAGTCAATGCCCGTTCTAATGCACTTTGCCAAAGGCGCTGGATAATTCTTGAAAATGTCTTGAGCCGTAGCATATGAGTAGGCTTCATTGAGCATTTGAGCTGCCCTAAATCTCCACTAACTTGGCCTAGGTCTCGTTCAATTGGCTCTGGGATTGAATATTTATTTTGAGTTTATTTCCCACCTCAACTATCTCTTGATTTACATTAGTTTGAGTAGTGACCCAGTTTCCTATTCACATTTAAATGTTCTCCTTCAAGTTGGCTTGGCATCAAGGGTGGCTATGTTAAGACACGTTTAAGTAGTTGCGTCTCCGGGCGTCATAACAGCCGAGGACTCAATAAAAGTTTGGTCCTGTCCTAACCGACCGGTGTCGGAGCGGGCCATGTCAATAGCAGATAAAACAGAATCAAAAAGGACGGGCTCAGCCGAAAGCACCTGATTCATCTCTGAAACTATAACGGCCTCCTTGTTAAGAGATCGCCCTCAATCTACTTCCGGAGAGGCATTGCAAAGTTTCTCAAGGCCATTGTCTACGGGTCAAGGTTTTGGAAGGGAATCGGTACAAGACTGTTTGCTTATCTCGCCCTGTAAAGACGTTTCCACCGCCTTCGAACAAGTGTCAGAGCAGGGGAGCATCGGCTTTCTTCCTGTCCTAACGGTAGACCTTCGATAAGGGAAGAAGTAGAATTCAGCAGGGGATCTGGTTTACTGGAGTCTTGGGAGTGCTAATGACCCTGCGAAGTGATGCAATAACAGCGGCACAAGTAGAACAGCTAGCTGAATCATCGAACCACCGACCATCAAATGGCGATGATGATGATTCTGCAGTGACTGTAGCTTCAGTTTCAATGGTTGTTAAATATTCGCGATACATATTCTCTTTTCTTTTCTCACCCATCTGTCGGGCGGTATTACCCAGTAGAGCGGTCAAATTCTCGTTTGACGTCTCTGGTTGCTCTTTCTTCAATGCAATCATTTTCATAATTTCCTCCGAAGAGAAGACTTTCTCTGCTGTAGGCCCAGCAGTCCTACCACAGCGCTGCGCCTTGGCCTATTATTTGCTACTGGATGAGCATGGCGCAAATGTTGTGAGAGCCCTGATTTGATTGCGAAGTTGGCGAAGCATAACTCGCATATAAAGTCTCCTTCAGATTCTTTCGGACCCGCACACATAGGGAAATTACTCAAAGCTGATAGCGTACCTTTGCCATTCTTGCTGCATTTGGAACATAAAAAGATTAGGGGGATATTGCTATGGATAGTATCGTGATGCCGAACCATGTTATAAAAATATACCATAACAAATCAGTAACCATGTAGCCACCTCCTCCTTTATGGGCACAATGTGCGCAGCGATTCGCCTCGAAAGGACTCCCAATCATGAACCGTTCCAAACTAGGGTCGTCATAAATGCATTCTATGAGCTGCAGACCCTTGACCCCCTTTCCCCGTGACGTGGGTTCCCCAATGTGGTTTTTCTGTGAGGGATTTCCTTCCCTTAGCTAGATGCTGCCGCTCTAAGCCACCGTGATTCGCGTTCCGCCCATCCCCCTTACCTCTCTGAAGCTGGCTAGCTGACTATAGCGAACCACAAAAACATGCCATCGTTTAATACTAATTAATTATTCATTAATTATCATCATTTCAAATTAACTGTGCTAGCCATTTTTTAAAACATCGAGGGTCAGCTAGCTTCAAGATAGCTAGCCACACAACTAACAGCAGAAATTATCAGAAAAAATTAACTAGATAAAATAAATTAATTACTAATTTATTAATACATTTTACAATTATTATAAAACGTAATTGTTTTAAAAAAATTATGAAAATTTATGGAAGAAATTGCAAAATGCATCCTTACCGGCAAACAAAGATTTCCGTATGCTAATTACAAATGAATTAAGTATATATTTTTACCATACGGTACCAAAAATCAGTCAGACTAGCAGTTGTTTAAAAAAGGCATAAAAGTCAGAGGTCATATAAGTACCATGTATAAGACAAAACAATCACATTAAAAGAACTAACCGGCGAAATTCAGAAATACTTCAAAAGATCTTACACAAGACACCCATTGATTTAATAACAGTTTGTTTAAATTAATTACGCCGGCCAGTTGTTTTTAAAATACGCCAACTTCGTAACTACATAACAGATCACGGAAAAAAAATTTAAAAAATTATAAAATTACACTGCACCGGCGAACCACAGAGTTATAACTATCATTTTGTTCCTGCGACTTTACATTTATTGATTAAATGGCTCCAAAATCAATAACTGTATGCAATTGTTTATAAAGAAGCCTACACCTTTACAGAGGCTATATGAGCTACCAAGAAAAAAAACAGTAAATGAACTAACAGGCAAAATTCAGAAATACTTTGCAAGTTTTTGCACAAGACGCCCATTTATTTAATAACAGTTGCTTTAAATTAATTACGCCGGCCAGTTGTTTTTAAAAGAGACTGCACCTCAAGTTGCCCCGAAATGCATTACCAGGGGTCACCGCAAGGAGGTGAGAGAACGGCTTCTCGGCCACGCAACGGCAAACCCAGTACAGGCGGCTATTACGGGCATAGAGTTGCGATCCCATTACAGGAGGGCTTCTCAGTACTTACTGGTGTAGGTTTACAAGCATCGCCCACACTACAGAGACCCTGAGCGACATCGGACCCCCGAAGAGGAAGTAATGTACTTTCCATAGGGACAAGATTTATACACTTTTTCGTTATCAGAGCCAGGCAAAAAAAGTTTTTCTGTCGAAAATTCTCCGTTTTTTACTGCACCATTACAATAATTTCAAACGCTCGCTTGTTCCGTAGAACGATTTTCATTGGCTGCGGACACTCGCCTCTGTGTCCTAAACGCAGTGTTGTTATGGAACGAACTGACATAAAAATGGCCGACAACAAGTGCTCGAATGGCAACGTACGATCGGCAAATGGCGTCTTATGACGGCCGCCGCCCAGCAGCCTGACAGGGGAGGTAGCAACCTCGTTCCCCGGCGCTATCTATTGATCAATTTTTAAACTTCCAATATTCTTTTCGCTTGACTTACGGTTAGGCCAGTGCTATCTGCTGGTATTCTGTTTAGCTGTTCTCCCTTTTCGCAAGCATTCAGTGCAGGCAGTAATGTGCAATCGGTATGGTCGGCATCATCTTTCCGATCCCTAGACAAACTATGTGAATGCTGTGTTCTTTGCGTCCAGTTCGTGTGCATTGAGATTGAGAATGGTTTGCAATTCTGTAAAATACCTGAACACAGTCAATGTAGTTATGATACAAGGCTGTGCATGAAGAGAATTGGACCACCTCGGCCTAATATAAAAATTTTACAATCTGATAGAAATCTTTTGAACGGAAATTTCAAAGGGGAAAATGACCATATTAATTTTTGGGGGAATTTATCCATGTGTTCTCTCTTTGATTGTAAAACGTCCTAACAATATCAAGAAAAATTCCCCCTAAAAAGGGTTGATCGCGTTTCACAGTTCTCTCCGTTCGTGAGCTAGCAAACTGAAATCTGAGCTGGATGTGCTACATAAAAGAATCCGAGAGAGCTTTTTCCACTTTGAAAGGATTATAAACATTTTTAAGAAATACCATGTCGGAAGAGAGATTGAATGGACTTTGTATGTTTTCATTATAAAGAGTTTTGTTACGAGACTCATTTAATTTTAAATAATTCGTAATAGATTTACAGAATGTAAAAACAGAAGACTCAATTTAATTTATAGATCATGTGTTTAGCCCGCCTTCCGGGGAGAAAATTCGATTGTAAATTTTACTTATGTGACATAAATAATCCAAATATAAGAATATTTCAAATGTCTAACTTTATTTGATCCTGTAACTTTGTGTGCCCTCCCTGATGCCTAATCCTAGAGCCGCCACTGGTTGAATGTGTGATGAGATGACGCAATTATTCGTTCCACGAACAAAAACTCGTCATAATCTAAGATGTCATGATAAGAACGATTTTTTGTAACTAAAGGTGCCATTTATAATGCTCGAATACAAGAAAGTACATACACTTCTGATAATTATATTCCCCCCATTGTAATTTTGGCTAGGTCAGAAAAACATCTTGGTATAGTGACCGTAACATCAGCTTTAAGTACGCCACGAGCTTTCAAAGCGTAAAATGTGAGCGACATTTCTTGCCACACCTTGTTGACAAGTTTCTTATTATTAATTCATTGCAGTGTTTGTTGAACTAACAAAAATGAGGGTGAAATAAAGTGCTTAAACTTCCAGCCGGGAAAACATTTAGAAATAAGACACAAAATAAGCAGTAATTAGTAATTCAAATTTAAATAAAATTTTATATACTTTTAGTAGAGCTGAAAAAATATTTTTCTGTATTTTCTGTCGGTACAAGACCATCGATAACATTTTCAAATTTCAAACAGTAACATTTTTAAAATCCTGCTCTCTAAGAAGGAAATTTCCAATGGAGGGCCGATTGAGATTGAAATCGTGCGTTTTGAGATAATTTGATAAACGCTCTATTGCATGAGCGCTCTCTAAATTGAAAAAATGTCTC
>BOPP01000280.1:765034-813264 GCA_017312745.1 Gryllus bimaculatus
TAATGCGTGTGTGTAACTAATTTAACGTTTTGCCGTGTCTATAAGTGCTTAGTAGCTAATTGTGGAAGGAAATACGGTGGAAACGGACACATGCTTCTCAAGTTTGGTTCATGACACCCTTAGAACAAATAGTGGTCTCTGCCTCATAGGCAAGATTCCTACGCACAAACGAATGTAAATATTGATATTCTTTTTCTGAGACAATTATTTACATAACCTTCTTTACTCGTGCTTTCTTGTATGAACTATACTTGGTATACTCACGAAAATGAGCACGTTTTTTGAAGCCCGGAATATCTAACTCCACTCCTTACGAAACATTGTGAAGAAGAATAAATGGTAGAAAAGAGCGTTGTAGACAAAATATGATATCCAAAAATGTCGCTCCCGCTATAGAAACTAATTTACAAAGATACGCGGATTTACACCATACATATCTATTAAATAATAAACGTGCATATTATGCCTATTAAAAATCTATTGCCTGTTTTTATTGCTCGGTCCTCAAATTCAAACTCTGCTAATTTAAGTCAAACACTTTTATTCACAGTTCAGCAAGAGAAATTAATTTTCTGACTACATTAAAAATGAATTTAACGATTTTAAAGAAATATGGTAAATTGATCATTATTGACTAATATATTAAATTAGATAATACAAATATAATAGTTTTTATTACTTTTTGACTCTTAATTGCTTTACTTGAGATACGGTAAGAACATGCGAGATTCTCGCACTGGGTGCACTTAGTTAATTTCGATAATAGTACTAGCTGACGCACATATTTTCCCTCAGTATTGTTAATTGGTTATGTAATATTACAATGGGACAATTTCTATCTACACTTCCGCTACTATTTTGAAAAATTGTTGAAACACAACGAATATCGCGAAAAAGATTCCATATATGAAATTCCAACAAGAAAATTTTATTCATTGAATAAGTGTATTCACGGGGCTACATAAATGTACACACGGTGATCGAAGCGATATTTTAGCCTTTATAAAATCTATAAGGTTTATATAACTAATGGGACGTGTTGGCGGCCCGCAGCAATCATATGCAGATGTAGAACTGGTTTGATTGCCACTCTTGATTAACGGTACGCTTCCCTGAGCATCGACGTAGATGGCATGGATAAAACCAATTGATAAAGAAATGTGGCATAAATGTAGATATGAAGTAATGCCAAGTGAATAGGGCTTTGAAACGCGCCTTCTGAAGCCTCGACACTGCTTGCTTCCAATTCGATATGAATACTTTAGATGGGATGTTGTTCCAGGATAGAGTAGTTCACTCCCAGGTAATTTAGAGTATGTTCATTACTGACCAGGGGAATTATCCCCCAACTTTTCCAACAAGGGTTCTCAATGAAGCAGGATATTTTAAAATTTGTAGATTTTTTAGTTGAACAGTTTCGTGAAAGGACAATGTCATTTCCGAGGGCTCCAAGATGTTCCACCACAATATCAACCAATTCTTGAGCTCCTGGAGCATCTTTTGCTAACAGTACAAGATCGTCAGGAAATGCTAACACGGACACACTCCTTTACAATGTTTCACCTCCTTGACATGTTTTCCAATTTCTCAAGCAGGCACACCCCATGAGAAAGATTAAAAAGGAGTGGGACAAGGATCCCTCTGTTTTACTTCTCTACGAATTGGCACTTCAATCGAGGGGTGCTGAATGACGGTGGAAACATCGGTGTAAGAGAGCCATCACCAAATTAGTAAAAGCTTCAGGGATCCCTTTCCTAGACCCCCCCCCCCGCATCGCCGCGTGAGGAACAGTGTCAAATGCTTTGGATATATCTAGCACAGCACATACTACAACCTTCTGCTTTTTTCATGTCACTGACTGCTTCAAGAAGAATTTGAATATAGCGAAGGTTCAGGGATAAACGTTTCCCAGCGTGCACTGAACTTCACCACAGATCGATGAGTTTGTCTATAAGCCCCAAAAAGTTTCTGCACAGAAGAAACTAATTGTGATGGGCGATAGTTAGTGACAACAGCATTATCCTTACCATCTTTAGCATAAGTATGGTGCGATTAGCTTTCCACTCAGAAGCACAAAACCACCATATAAAAATTTGGGTACAATAGGACAGTATTTCAATTTTTGCTCGTTAATGATATGTGACTTTTACCTTATCTGGTCCTAGAGTCGTGGCAATTTTCATTCCAGCCAGGCGAATTTAATTTCGGCAACTTTGGCCGGATAGACTTGTGTCTGGATCCATTTCATGTGTCAACAATTTATCACCCTCCCTTAATTCGGAAAGCCAGGGGCGTGTTACTCCAGATGGATTTGTACAGGTCATTAACTGCATCCCTGTTAAGGGGCTGTTTGTCGACACTATGACAGTCAATGCCCGTTCTAATGCACTTTTGCCAAAGGCGCTGGATAATTCTTAAAAATGTCCTGAGCCGTAGCAATCAGTAGGCTTCATTGAGCATTTGAGCTGCCCTAAATCTCACTAACTTGGCGTAGGTCTCGTTCAATTGGCTCTGGAATTGAATATTTATTTTGAGTTTATTTCCTACCTCAACTAGCTCTTGATCTACATTAGTTTGAGTAGTGACCCAGGTTCCTATTCACGTTTAAATGTTTTCCTTCAAGTTGGCTTGGCATCTAGGGTGGCTATGTTATGACACGTTTAAATAGTTACGTCTCCGGGCGTTATAGCAGCCGAGGACTCAATAAAAGTTTGATCCTGTCCTAACCAACCAGCGGTGTCGGAGCGGGCCATGTCAATAGCAGATAAAACAGAATCAAAAAGGACGGGCTCAGCCGAAAGCACCTGATTCATCTCTGAAACTATAACGGCCTCCTTGTTAGGAGATCGCCCTCTATATATCCCTAATCTACTTCCGGAGAGGCATTGCAAAGTTTCTCAGGGCCATTGTCTACGGGCCAAGGTTTTGGAAGGGAATCGGTACAAGGCTGTTTGCTTATCTCGCCCTGTAAAGACGTTTCCACAGCCTTTGAACAAGTGTCAGAGCAGGGGAGCATCGGCCTCTTCCTGTCCTAATGGTGGGCCTTCGATAAGGGAAGAAGTAGAATTCAGTAGGGGATCTGGTTTACTGGAGTCTTGGGAGTGCTAATGACCCTGCGAAGTGATGCAATAACAGCGGCACAAGTATAACAGCTAGCTGAATCATCGAACCACCGACCATCAAATGACGGCGATGATGATTCTGCAGTGACTGTAGCTTCAGTTTCAATGGTTGCTAAATATTCGCGATATATAGTCTCCTTTCTTTTCTCACCCATCTGTCGGGCGGTATTACCCAGTAGAGCGGTCAAATTCTCGTTTGACGTCTCTGGTTGCTCTTTCTTCAATACAATCATTTTCATAATTTCCTCCGAAGAGAAGACGTTCTCGGCTCTAGGCCCAGCAGTCCTACCACTACGCTGCGCCTTGGCAGCTCGAGTCCTATTATTTGCTACTGGATGAACAAAGCGCAAATGTTGTGAGAGCCCTGATTTGGTTGCGAAGTTGGTGGAGCATAACTCGCATATAAAGTCTCCTTCAGATTCTTTCTGACGCGGACACTTAGGGAAATTCCTCAAAGCTGATAGCTTACCTTTGCAATTCTTGCTGCATTTGGAACATAAAAAGATTAGGGGGATATCGCTATGGATAGTATCGTGATATCGAACCATGTTATAAAAATATACCATAACAAATCAGTAACCTTGTAGCCACCTCCTCCTTTATGGGCACAATGTGCGCAGCGATTCGCCTCGAAGGGACTCCCAAACATGAACCGTTCCAAACTAGGGTCGTCATAAATGGCGGTCTGTAGTTCACGGGGCGAGCCACCATGCGCTCCCGCGTCCGAGGCATCGTTCATAGTGTCCACTGCCAGTCGCTCCGAGGAGCTCGACGGGGCCATGAGCTGCAGTCCCTTGACCCCCTTTCCCCGTGACGTCAGTTCTCCGATGTGGTTTTTCTGTGAGGGATTTCCTTCCCTTCGCTAGATGCTCCCGTTCTAAGCCACCGGTGATTCGCGTTCCGCCCATCCCCTTACCTCTCTGAAGCTGGCTAGCTGACTATAGCGGACCACAAAAACATGCCATCGTTTAATACTAATTAATTATTCATTAATTATCATCATTTCAAATTAACTACGCTAGCCATTTTTAAAAAAAATCGAGGGGCTGCTAGCTTCAAGATAGCTAGCCACAAAACTAACAGCAGAAATTATGAGAAAAAATTAACAAGATAAAAGAAATTAATTACTAATTTATTAATACATTTTACAATTATTATAAAAAGTAATTGTTAAAAAAATTATGAAAATTTATGGAAGAAATTCCAAAATGCATCCTTACCGGCAAACAAAGATTTCCGTATGCTAATTACAAATGAATTAAGTATATATTTTTACCATACGGTACCAAAAATCAGTCAGACTAGCAATAGTTTAAAAAAGGCATAAAAGTCAGAGGTCATATAAGTACCATGTGTAAGACAAAACAATCACAGTAAAAGAACTAACCGGCGAAATTCAGAAATACTTCAAAAGTTCTTACACAAGACACCCATTGATTTAATAACAGTTTGTTTAAATTAATTACGCCGGCCAGTTGTTTTTAAAATAAGCCGTTTCGTAACTACATAACATATCACGCAAAAAATTTTAAAATAATTATAAAATTACACTGCACAGGCGAACCACAGAGTTATAACTGTCATTTTGTTCCTGCGGCTTTACATTTATTGATTAAATGGCTCCAAAATTAATAACTGTATGCAATTGTTTATAAAGAAGCCTACACCTATGCAGAGGCTATATGAGTTACCAAGAATAAAAAAAAATATTAAAAGAACTAACAGGCAAAATTCAGAAATACTTTGCAAGATTTTGCACAAGACGCCCATTGATTTAATAACAGTTGCTTTAAATTAATTACGCCGGTCAGTTGTTTTTAAAAGAGGCTGCACCTCAAGTTGTCCCGAAATGCATTACTAGGGGTCACCGCAAGGAGGTGAGAGAGTGGCTTCTCGGCCATGCAACGGCAAACCCAGTACAGGCGGCTATTGCGGGCATAGGGTTGCGACCCCATTACAGGAGGGCTTCTCAGTACTTACTGGTGTAGGTTTACAAGCATCGCCCACACCACAGAGACCCTGAGCGACATCGGACCCCCGAAGAGGAAGTAGGGACAAGATTTATACACTTTTTCGTTATCAGAACCAGGCAAAAAAAGTTTTTCTGTCAAAAATTCTCCGTTTTTTACTGCACCATTACAATAATTTCTCTATTCTGCGTTAAAGGTAGCAAGAAAATAACTAGTGGTGCTTGAATAGCACATACTATCTCGCAGTATTTCTAAGTTAGCAATTTCGGAAAATTTAGATAGTTCGTGGCAAATTAGTCCAGCGTCCCTTCTATCCGTGAAAAAAATAGAAAATATTTGAATAGGTTTCTGAGAAAATGCTACTCAATTTTTCCAAAAAAACTGTTCATGATCTTTTTGAGTTGATTTTTACACACTACTTTGTTTAAGACAAAAATCTTCAATTTTTAGATTTTGAAATGTTATTTTTTTAAATTTTCGAAAATAAAGAGTTTTCAGATAATAGTACTTGCAGCATATTTTTTTACCATCTCTTTATACTTACGAGGGGAAAATTTAAATAAAAAGTATGATGCTGTGTTAGGGAAAACGTTGAAAAATTTTTAATTGCTTATGTTTCGCGGAAAATTACGCGGAAACTACTCATTTTTTCGAAACATTGTACATAACCTTATTTCACGATCTGTTTGCAATGAACACATTTAATTAAGAAAAAATCTCTCTTCAATATTATAGTTGAAGGAAGGCCGATCAGATAGAGATTGTTAGGGCAGTACCGTGGCGGACAAAGACCAGAAGACCGCGGCTTCGAATCCCCCCTCATGCATGGGTGTATTTGTGTATGTGTATATGTGTGTGCCGTCCTTTCATCCCACAACATCATCATCTCATCATCCATGCCCCTCGAGCTAACAACTTTGGGGGATTAAAAATCAGGATTGAGATAATATGTTGCCTCCCCATACCCCGCGGGAAGGTAGTTTCACCTGCTGAAGCAGGATGCACGCGTAGTCCGAATTGGCTTATATGCGAAAAAAGTTGTGGAAAGATGCCCCAAAAATGCACTTCTGCAATTTTTTTAAATTGGGATTTTAGCGAACATGAGACCTGCATCATTCTCATAAATGTCTTTTACCCTACCTGAGGGCAAGGTTTAATAAAAAAAAAACTTTTTTAAAGAAAGTTTTAATGTTTTTAGGCTTCATCTAAAGTACCCTCAAAAATCAAAATATCCGTTTGAAACTCCCCAACCTTTGAGTTCAGATCGATCACGAAATATCATTTTTAAAGCTGAAGGATCAGCTGAAGGATTTAGGCACGAACATTGATCACAGACGGACAGACACATTCAGACAAGTTTTGTATTTAATCGATTTTCAGTATCAAGGACCTACAAATCAGGAATTATGCTACACTACGTGTTAGGGGAAGTAATTTTGTAAGGTAGTATATATAGCAACATGATTTGAAATTTTGAAAATGTCTGGTGGCCTACAAGTAGCCCGAAATTTTAAAGATTTTTTTTTCATAATCTCAAAGCTTCGACTCTAGCCAGATGGACAGGGGTTTCTTCAATTTGGAAAAAAAAATCCTTCGTGTGGTTGAGGCACTAGTGTTATTCACAGACAGATGGAAGGACACGCGTTAAGACAGACGGACGTTTTAAAAAACAACACTTTTTCGGTATCAGAGCACCCCCAAAAATGTATTTCTGTTGATATCTCGAAATAAATTTAAATATAAAAAAAATTTCGCACCATTATATAACATTGCACATACTACGTATAATACTCCCTATATACCTAATTATACGGGAATGTAAAAATTGTTCATTACGCAACTAGTTTATGCTAGCACTTCATAACCCACTAGCACTAGTTCACTAGCAAGCTTCATTGGAAGAGTACATGCTGTCAAAACAAGTGATGGTAGGAGTGAGTTTCCAATATTGTACGAATGCAATGAAGCAGCATTATAAAGGAGTTGCGTACATATTTTGATATAGCAAAATAAATATTAGAATAGGAGCATCAAAATTATTTCTTGAAAACACTTTATTTTGAAGTAACGGTGGGTTACATTTGTGGTAAACGGAGTTGGCTGCTCAGTTTATCATTTTCTCTTAACGATTCTCACGCTGCGATTGGTTGAATGTGTGATGGGATGACGCAATTATTCGTCCCACGAACAAAAACGCGTCATAATCTAAGATGCCATGATAAGAACGAATTTTTGTAACTAAAGATGCCATTTATAATGCTGGAATACAAGAAAGTACATACACTTCTGATAATTATATTCACCCCATTGTAATTTTGGCTAGGTCAGAAAAGCGTCTTGGTATGGTGACCGTAACATCACGCTTTAAGTACGCCACGAGCTTTCAGAGCGTAAAATGTGAGCGACATTTCTTGCCACACCTCGTTGACAGGCTCTTATTATTAAATCAGTGCAGTGTTTGTTAAAGAACTAACAAAAATGAGGGGTGAAATAAAGTGCTTAAACTTCCACCCGGGAAAACATTTAGAAATAAGACACAAAATAAGCAGTAGTTACGTTTCAAATTTAAATAAAATTATATATACTTTTAGTAGAGCTGGAAAAATAGTTTTCTGTATTTTCTGTCGGTACAAGATGATCGATAACATTTTCAAATTTCAAACAGTAACCTGCTCTCTAAGAAGGGAATTTCCAATGGAGGGCCGATTGAGATACATGGTGTGACCGTGCGTTTTGAGATAATTAGATAAACGCTCTATTGCATGAGCGCTCTCTAAGTTGCAAAAATGACTCATCTCACTTAATAGATTTGTCATGTGAAGTTACTTTAAACTAAATTCTAGTCTGATTCGTTATATTTGGTGGAACATATGATTATAAGACACGGAAAATTGTCATTATGGCTCTGCTATCCTTCTAAGTGTTTGGTGCGTGCAGGATCTCCGAGAGCAGCTGCGCGCGCAAGACAGCTGGGACGAGCGGCTGCGCCTCTACGCGGAGAACACGCCGGCCACAGGCCTCAGCACGGAGTACAAGATGGCGGCGCTGGACGCCTTGTACGCGCGCATTCTGTCGGCGCTGCGCTACACTTGGCCGTCCGACCGGCCGCGCCTGCGCGCCTCCGTCACGCTCATCCGGCCCGCCGTCTCCGCGCTGCCGCCCGGCTTCCTCCCCGAAGACTACGGCCTCTCGCAGGTACATCTCTTTTCTCTCTCCTTACTTTGCTCCTCGTTGAATGCGCGGTTCGAGCGTTGGATGGACGGGGGTTGTAAACGATGTTTATGTGGAATGTGGAATGGTTTGAATCCATTGCGGTATGCGGAGATTTTAACATTGATTTTCTTTTCGAATATTGCGAGTGAGCAGTTTCTCAATTTAATTCATTCCTTCAGTATAGATATTACAATAAATGTACCTACACGGATCGCACTAAATTCCTAGAAGGCAATCAATTAAAAAATAATTAACACCACCACTACTCGATGTGAAATTAAAACAAAAGATTTAGGATACAGTGACCACCATGCACAAATTCTTACCATTGTAAGAAATGCGAACACTGACACAATAAAAAATACACGAATGAGTAGATGATTTACTAAAAGTAAAATAAAATTATTCATAATTACTTGCTGCAAGAGTCATGGCACGCGGTTTACAACACTGTTGATACAAAAGATAAATACAATTTTTTTCCCAACGCTTTCATTTCATTTTAACACTTGCTTTTCTCTTCAAAAAAGAAAATTAAATATTTCACGGAAGAGCAATTCTTGGATAACACAAGGGATTTGGACATCATGAAAAAACAAACGAATTATTTCTCTCATTTCTAAGCATCATAACGTATTTAAGGATTTCCATCTCAGCTTTAAAGAATACAAGTCATTGTTAAGAAAAGCCATATGGCTGGCTAAAATCATGAAACATGACCAGGATATTTTGAAATCAAATTATAAAACAAAAGCAATGTGGAATACAGTAGCAGGAACGTTGTAGAGAATGGTGTTGTAATAGCCAATGGTGTTGTAGTAGCCTTGTAGAGAGCCAATACTTTTCGAGAATTGCTACCGATCTCACTAATGTTTTTTGTGCTACAAGACGCTACAGCATAAGACGTTTCCCCAAAAATTTTAGACACGAAGTTCGTTTCCGAAACTTCTGCCTATATTATTCTCAAAATAATCGCTAGACTAAAAAACAAATATTAGGTCGGTTTAGATAAATTTCCGGATTGTTTGTTAAAAACATGCGATCCATCCATTATACACCCGTTAACTCACAATTTAACGTGTCCTTATAAACAGGGACTTTTTCCAGATATTTTAAAAACAGCTAAGAATAAACCGCTTTTCCAAAAGAACAACGAAAATGAAATTAAAAATTATCAATTTCTTTGTCTTTTTTTCAAAAATATTAAAGACTTTTTTATGTACGAATGGAAATATCTCTTAGTAAACGCGTTTTCAGATTGATTTGATTTGATTTATTTACATACGCATCAACTACATAGTGTTATTAGCGACTACCTTAATAATTACACAATCAGTACAAAATAACACAGTAACTTAGAATTTTACATATATGGTTATATATTGTTATAAATTTCAATTTCCTTTACAAAGCAAATGAATTTAATGCACTGTTCTTTGTTATTGAGATCTTTAAGACAACTTAGTTTGTACTTCTTTTCTTCACTTTCATATTCAGGGCAAACAAACAAATGTTCTACTGAAAGAGGGATCTTGCACACTACAGTTATCAGCATCCTTCCTGTTCTATAAGTAGCCGTGTGAAAATGTTGTGTGTCCTATTCTACATCTTGTTAAGACAACCTGATCATTTCTGCAGAAACTGACCGTTGGATTATCATCTTCAAGTTTCCTAACTGATCTTAATTTGCAACCCTGTAAGTTGTTCCATTCTTTACTGTCGAGGTCAGCTAATTTGTTCTTGATTCTTTTGAGGTATTCTTGATAGTTTACTGGTATATCACTTCTAACTTGCCTTCGCGCTGCTTCTGTATCTTTTCTATCTGCCAATTCATTTTTTGCAGTGACAACGTACGAGGGTATCCAGCACAACGCTATTTCTTTACCATCAGTGTTCAAATGGTTGATTTTTCCAACTATTTCTTCGACCAATACATTATCAATGGATAGATTCATTATAGCAGATACAGCACTTTTAGAGTCTGTTATTATCAGAAATCTTTTTTGATTGGCCCTTGTGATGAATTTAAGAGCCTCAGCTATGGAATATAATTCGCGGTAATTTTTTGGTGATCACCTCACATAAAGCTATTACTGCGCAACCTACGTTGTTTAGAATCTTTGAAACATCAGTATAAATTGTATTGCAACCATCACATTTTGCTAGTTCATTTCTTATTTGAGCACCAATTTTACGATGATTAGTATTCTGCTTGTTAGGGTTGTTCGCAAATTCAATAACGTTGATGTCTCGTATTGTCCAAGGGGCATAGTCAGGTAATCTTTAGGGATGGTAGTTTCTCTTGTATCTTCTTTAGTGTTTGAATTGCTCTTATTGCTAGGGGTCTCGGGAGCTTCATTTTATAGCTAGATGTTCTATAATGTTTGTATGCATATTCGAACACTTTATTTATTGGATACAGTTTGTTGGCTGCCACTTTAATCGTATACCCCATAATTAGGTTTCTTCTACGTTTTTCTAGTAATAGAAAATCTGCTTCACACAAAATGCTCATTGTTGGGCTGGTCTTGGAAGAACCACACGTCAGTCTTGCTCCCGTATTATTGATAGGATCTAACACTCTCTTGATGTTCTTCTTGGCTGCATCGTATAGTATACAGCCATAGTCCAATTTTGAGCTGACGATTGCCTGATAAGTTCTCCTTATAATCGTATAGTCCGCTCCCCAGGATGTATGGCTAATGACGTTAACAAGGCTCATTCTTTTGGTGCACTCATTCTTTAAATTCTTGATATGAGGAATTCATGTCATCTTTTCGTCCTAAATCATGCGTTTTAATTTTCTTATTCTGTATTAACTTATGCTGTCCTAGCTTTAGTTAAATGTTTCTTCTATGAGATCGTTTCCTAGAAAAAAATATAAAAGTGGATTTTGTGTCTTGGAAATCTTGAGCCCGGTTTTCCTTGAAAATGACTGCATCTAAGATGTTTTGAGCCTTTTCTTCTAATGCTGTAATATCTTTGCCAGTTATGCTAATATTGCTATCACACGCATACATATTGATGATAGCTGGAGGTTTAATATTGTTCTGGAGGTCATTAAGTAAAAATAGAGTGACACTAAGTACTGATCCCTGTGGGACGTCATTAATAACTTATAGCTGTCCGACAGGATTCCATTTATTCTAATCTTGATAAAGCGTTCTTTAAGGAAATTGTAAATGAACTAGCTCATGTTGCCTTTAATCTTGGCCGACGTTATTAAATTCATTACCCGACTTCTCCACACCATCTCATAGGCTTTTTCAATGTCTAAGCTTACAACTAAGGTGTTCATATTGTTAGCAAAACCGTTGTATATGCTGTTTTCTATGGATGCTAAAAAAATTACTATGAAAATAAAGCCCCAAAGCTGTTTGCAATATCCAAAGGATCATGTAGGCTGGTACCGTCGGAAGTGTAGAGTGAAGTAATGCTGGTAATTTTGTATTTTCCACTTATGACGTTCATTCTTTTCCAGGCTTCTGTACTATTCATTTAGTAATTAATTGATGAAATAAATTCCCTCCAACAATTTCTTTTGGCTTCTTTTATTATTTTCCTTGCCTTTGCTCTGGCAGATTTGAATCGGATTTTGTTTGCATCCGTATTATGCCGTTTGTATACATTAAACAAATGCTTGTATTTCTTAACAGCCACGGTACCTTCCTTTTACCAACACGGTAACTTCTAGACCACCACGGTAACTTCCTTTTACCCATTTTACCAGTAGTTTTCGGAATGGTTACCACAGCGGTGGTCATAATTATTTCTTCAAAACTGTCTAAAATTGCATCTATTTGATTTAAGTCAAAATCATCGTTACTATTTAAATGTTTAATTTTGCCTTCAATAATTCGCTGATATAGGCTCCAATTTGCTTTCGAGAGAATCCATCGCGGCTCGTAAATAACCTCATGTTCCGATGTATCTTCGAAGATCACGGTGATAGGATAATGATCACTGTTGAATAGGTCATCGGACACTTTCCATTGTATCTTACTAGATTCGGCGTACACATACTTAGATCGATAGTACTTACATTTCCTGTTGCCACGTTGAAATATGTAGGCCTATTGTCATCATTTAATAAGGTCTTCTTTCTCAAAACAATCACCTACTAATTTCCCCCTGACATCCGTTTTTACTGAGCCCCATTGCACATTGTGACAGTTAAAATCACCAAGTAATATTAATGGTTTATTAACTTGTTTAAATAGACTTACAAGTTCACACCTACGTAGTTGAAATGACCGTGGGATGTATATATTGTACAACATGATGTTTCTAGATCCTATATTTATGGATACACCAACTACTTCAAGATCACTTGTTATTTGCACTTCACTGCTTACAAACGATTCGCGAACGTAAATTGCCACACCTCCACTAGCATTCACACATGACAATCTATTCTTGTAGTAACACTTGAAACCTTTGATATGGTTATAATGGTTATTTTTAAAATTGGATTCTTGTATACAGACAATATCGAAGTTCTCCTCATTTTGAAGTTTGTGGAAGAACTCGTATCGTGTCTGAAAGCCGTTCACGTTCCATTGCATAATTTTGATTTTCATTATTATTCTTCACTTGATAAACATTCGTTCTCCGAAGATGCTCTTGAGGAATCAGACGCTACCGGATCCTTCAACCTCTTCATGATTCTCGTAAAACGGGACTTCATGCCTCTATCCACTAGTAATGGGTACATATCTCGGAGCAATGCAACCAGTTTATCAGTTTCCTTAGTATAATTAAGAGATATTTGTAGTACCGTACTAGTTCCGTACGTATCTTCAAGAATATCTTTTAGTTGTTCATAATTAAGAACTTTCGAAGTTTCTTCTAATTTGTCTTTAACTGGAGCTAACTGTTCACTAGTGTTCTTTTTCTCACTTTTATTTTCAGAGTTGTTTTCTCGATTGCACTTCGTTTTCTTCTTTTCGACAGGTTTAGCAAATTCTTGTGCTCTTTCTTCCGAAATATTCAAGGGTGATTCCGAGGTTCTATTACTAGATGTATTTGTGATCTGCGAAAGTGTTCATTTAGCTGTTTTTCTAGTCTCAATTAAAGGGAATTCTTCATCAAATTTTTACAGTTTCTTGCTACATGACCTTCTTCCTTGCATTGATAGCATGTAATAGTGCCATAAGATATATAAATCCAATTTCTCTCTCCTTTGTACTCAACTGCCATAGAATCAGGTATTTTGTTTAGTGAGTTTTCGGCACATACATTTGCCTACGAAAGTTCAGAATATGTGTGAATTCTTCTTTTCCGAATCCCGCTCAAAGGAATGACACTTTGAATTTCGCACTACGTTCAATTTATCAAGTTCTTCTTCAATTACTACATTGGGGATCATTGGGTAAACATTTGACAAAACTACTCGCCTCTGCTTACTGACAAATGGTCGCATATTTTGTTCACTTCTATATATATTAATAGATTTATATTTATCTGTTACTTCATCAACTAATTGCTTACTGCTAAGAAAGATGCTTACTCTGCTGTTTGAGATCTTGGAAGCGTATATTATGTTTCGTGGTAAAACAATAGTAGCTAAGGCTTCTATATACCTTTCTAAAGATGTACTGTAGTTCTTCCCATCAATTATCAAAGCTCGCTCTTTGTCCGGATACATAGAATTTTGTACGATATTACTCCAGTTTGTACGCCTTGAAGGTTGACCTGAGGCGGGTTGGCTCCTGTAGTCAGAGGCCTTCCCTTCAGCCGATGCTTCATTCGAGGTCATTTCCCGTTTACTTGCCCTCCCGTAGGGGAGGAAGAGATAACGGTTTAGAATTTCTCTGTAGTATTTGCTGATTAATAAACTGTTCACAATTAACACGCAGACTAAGGAAAGTCACAAGCTCACTGCTTAACACTACTGTCACTGTGCGCAGTCCGGCGCGATGTTGACTCAACGGCTGTCTGAGAGGGACTGACGTTTTCAGATTGTCAACATGAATTTCGACAATAAAAATCTTCGGAAACAGCCATATATTCTTTACTTAAAAATGTCGCCTCATCCATGGATCAGAATGAATCACCTATTGAAATATTTTTAGATCTTTCAAACGTTTTTGACATCATTGATCATACCATTTTACTTTCAAAATTACTTCCGTATGGAATTCGTGGTATTGCTCTAAATTAGTTATGTTCGTACCTTAAACAACGATCTCAAAGAGTAGCAATACCTTACAGGAATAATGGAACATTATTACATAACTTTCTGATTCTTTGCCAATTGTATATATAGTCCCGCAGGAATCGATTTTAGGCCCTATTCTCTTCCTATAATACGTAAAGGATATGCCCTTGACTATTAGAAATGAAAGAACAGTTCTCTTTGCGGATGATACGCATATTCTTTGCAATAGAGGTATCGTAAATAGTACAATATCATATTGGTTCTGATATTTCATATTGGTTCCGTAGTAACAAATTAATAGTTAATGAAAAGAAAACTGTTTCAATACAATTTTTCATTTCAAATAAACAGCTCTACACACCAATAAAATTGAACGGAGTGCCATTGACTGGTACAAACATACCATACTCAAACATACCAAAAAACGCAGTGTATTTACCGAAACATTGATGTACCAATCGTGCAGACTGGTCCAGCATCACCAGACATCACCAATAAATCTCAGTGGAAACAGAAAAAGACGATACAGATTTGACCAACACTGTAATATCTTCTTCTGTAAAATATTTTCCACAGGCTAGTGGCCGCTCATCTGGGATTTCACTACCATGATAGAATACGGAGACCAAAGAAGCAATAAGGGACCAAAGAAGAGCCCTGAATAGATATAGATGTGCACTAACCGATGGCAATCTTATTGCTTTCAAGCGTCAGCGTGCACTCGCTCGCAGATAAAATAATAACAGCATAACGATCAAGCTACCGAAGCTACGGAAATATAACAGAAAATTCGGTCAATAGCTCGGGAAAGTGTTTTAAGTCCTATCACATGCATAGAACACGAAGGACAACTAATCTGGAACCTTGACGAAATAACCAAGAAGTGCTAGATTTAACAACCGATAGAGAGCAGCCATGCCACTGGAGACACCGCAGAAGGGTCAGACAATATCCCTTAAAGCATACTTCATTGGTTACCGAAAGAAAAACTGTCCACCTCGTTCAACATATATAATAACATCAATGAGATCGCTGGTGATGTAGATATATTCTAATAATTAAATATTCGTCAGGTATGTCAGCCGATGTCTGATATCAAAAATATATTTTGCTAAAGATCGTTTTGATTGTGTAGCGATCATCCTCAGAGTTAAAAATATTTAGGTATAAGTTATTACAGATGCGGAAGCAAGCAGTCGTAACGACTTTTCGCCCGCACACCACCCCGCTTCCCGCCCCACCGGCTGCCGACCGATACTCTACACTTAAAAAAGTCACACTCTCTAAAAACCGCAGAACTTTGTTTTCGACACGAATACTGCAAGGTATGTACGACCCATTTTGCTTACGTATCTGGCATACAATGTCTACGTTTTGTATATAACATATTGTAATAACATATACCTTTTCTTAGCTCTGAGAATGATCACTACGCGATCGAAACGATCTTTAGCACAATATATATTTTGATACCAAATAACATTTTTAATTTACCATATTTAAATACATAATAACATTTGGACACAAAGAAATTACCCCAAAGTCTGAAAAAAAGCGATAATAATTCCACTTTTAAATTCTGGCACGGATCCATTGAAACGTGAAAACTATCACCGTGTGTCGTTGATGTGCTGTCTAGGAAAAATCTTGGAAAAAATGGGCAACACCCGGCTAACACGTTTTCTCGAAAGAAACAACCTCCTGAACATACATCAGTGCGGATACAGACGCCACTCGACAATCGACCAGCTAATGTATCTGGAAAACGAATTTCAGAATACCTTCATCAAAAGAAAAATATGGTTATGGATTATGGTATTAGACCTGGAAAAGGCTTTTGATAAGTCCGGGCGATATAACATCCTGAGACAGTATTATAAGAGGCAATTAAGAGGAAATATACCAAAATGCATATCCAGCTTCTTTAGTACCCGATCTTTCCAAATTCGCGATGGATAGTCCATCTCAGTACTACAAGCTACGTATTAGAGAATGGTGCACCGCAAGGCTCTTCATTGGGTGGTACACTCTTTAACATAGCGATCCACGAGATGTTTGACGGCGAAGAAGCATCAATTGGAAATGCATGTATGCAGATGAAGTTGCTATATTTTATTCAGCCAAATCACCGGCAATTATCAAATTCAAAATGCAAAATGCCATCAATAAATTAGTACATAACGTGAAAAACATGGGTTTCTCAATTACAATAGCCAAAAGCAAATGCGTTCACTTCTCTAGGAAACGAAAAAGATAGAGAGATCCAGATCTGGCACTAAATGGTGTTTAACTGACGTACAATAAAATGGCAAAATTCCTTGGTTTTATTTTTGACATTTAACCTGGAAACAACATCTAGAATGTGCCTTGTCTAGATGCAGAACAGCTCTCAACGTAATCAGATGCATTTCCCATATAAATTGGGGAGCAGATAGAGACTTAGCACTTCGCATTTACAAATCCATGGTGATGTTCAAAATAGATCATGCTTCTGGAGTGTTCCGCACTAGTCCTTTCCTTAAGCCGCTACTGTGAAACCAGTACCATGCCGCTACATCACAGACGACCATCAATACTACTCAACTATAGATAAAAAATGCTGTCACTATCGAAATATTGAAACAACTTCTTTGATGACTCGACCTAACTTGGCAAAGATTTACGATCGAAGATCTTCTGCTACTCATCCAGCCAACGACCGCGCAATCAAATAGTCAAATGCTATAACATCGTCCTACCACCAGTTTTGAAACATAAATCATATGAAATTCCAGTTTGGATGTTGAATATGTCGAATAAAATCGAGTAGGAAGAGCATTTGTGACTGAAGACATATCAAAAACTTGGACACTTCCACCAGAAGAAAGTGTGTGCACTGTCGAATTGTACGCAAGATTGCAATCTTTGCGACACTGTGAAACTCTCAATTCAAGAAAATTCGTCATCTGCACTGACTCGCCAAGTCTTCTCACGGCAATAGACAGACGCTAAACTGTAGATCCACTACTACAAATTATTATTTTATGCCATAAATTAGAGTAGCAAGGATCATCAGTTATGTTCATCTAGTGCCCTGGACACGTGGGTATTCCAGGCAATGAAGAAACCGATTCTGTAGCAAGGAATGCCGTAAACAACCAATCAGAAATGGATATTGAAGTACGACCTCAAGATGCGAGAAATGCTGCTTCGAAGTACATCCTCGCAGAATGGCAGACCACGGAGAACAGCCTTCATTCGAAACTAATTCCGATTAAACAGAACATCAGTAAATGGTCATCAAATATCAGCTATCCTCGACGAGAATAAGTATGCATAACCAGACTAAGAATAGGCCCTGCAAGAATAAGGTTTTCACACATTCTATGAAATGAAGGACAGTCCATCTGCAGCTGCGGGAGAATTCTGACAGTAAAAAATCATATTCTGACAGATTGTGTAAATCTCGCAAGGCTTAGGGACAGATGCGACATGAGAAGCAACATTAAGGAAGACCTTGAAACCGACAAGTCGGCAACTGAGAAAATAATAAAGTTCCTGATAGAGGCCAATCTTTCCTAAAATATTTAAATATATGATTAATTTTAACATCAATCAGTAAAAACGCTTAAGGCCTTAGTTTACAAGCCTTCAAACTATAATAATAATAATAATAATAATAATAATAATAATAATAATAATAATCCTACGAGGTGTCCTCGCAGTAGCAACTGCACCCCTGGAGGAAAATCCGTTAAATGGATGTCCGAGTGCTGCATTGAAAGCACGTCTATCAAGTGGAGATCCTTAATATGATTGACGTAGTTAAGCATATGCGCGCAAGACGATCAAATGGAATTTATTATTTATTTATTTATTTATTTATTTATTTATTTATTTATTTATTTATTTATTTATTTATTTATTTGAAAAGTTTTAAAGGCTACAAAACTGAATATAGTAACATTTGTCGCAAGAAAGTTTCTTGTTAAAAATTAACTCTTGACAATTTTTTTGACAGTCAGCAGTTTTTGCGAAATTTGTGCCTTACATTATCGCAATGTTCTTGTCTTCAAAATCGCTGTAAATTTTTGTTTAGATTTTCTTCACTTTTGTAATAAGTAACGGAAAATTATGGTGCTAATCGCATTTTCGGGTATTGCTTGGTTTTTCGAAAAATTCAAAAAAGTTACTATACAAAAGTGTAGATAGAGGTCCCTATTTTTCCCTTCCCCGTGTGCGCGCTAATAGGGGAAGCGCTGCGTGACCTTGTGTGGCGGACTATTAGATTCAAAATATCCGTTTAACACTAGTTGCAAAAAATCAAAATTTCTCAAAATATGCTTATCTAACATATAGCATATTATTGGATTTGTTTTTTTACGGTTTTTATGATACACTGAAAAATATGTATAGTTCCATTTGAAAAAACGAAGTTACCGTAAAATACAATTGATAAAATTGAAATGAATACACAAATAAATAATTTACATTTCCTAATGCATTTCCGTGAAAACTGCTTTGCAATAACTTCAACCGTTCAAACGTTGTAGGAGGTGCTAAAGTTACGTGACTCATCGTGTGTATACGTAGTATAGAAAACGTTATGTAATGCTGCAGAAAATAGATTTCGAGATTTCAACGGAAATTTTTTTTTGGGTGTCCCCCTGATACCGAAAAAGTGTTGTTTGTCAGAATGTCCGTCCGTATATCAGTCTGTACGTCCGTCTGTTCGCTTGTCCGATTTTCGGTCCGTTCTTCTGTCCGTTCGTCTGTGCCTACCAGTAGAGTCTCAACCATATGTAGGGTTTGGTCCAAAATTGAAATTCCTGCTCGATCTGGCTTCACTCAGGGGCCGCAATTTTTAAAACCTTTCTTTAAAATTTGGTGATACCTTACATGGAGTGGCAGGGACCTTTTTAAAAATTTCTCAAAAGTTTTACAAATTTTTCTGAAAATTTCTTGCGAGATTGAAGTAAAATACACATATAAAGGAGGCATAGGACTGATTTTCTGGGTTATTTATGATTTTTCGAAAATTGTAAAAGTCAATTTTTCCGGCGTCTATCTTTCACTACAAAACTAAAACAAAAGGTTTTATCGTCAAAAAACTTGTTTTTCATAGTAAGTGTTTTTGTTAAAGTTATGTACATTTTTAAAATAATTTATTCCTTTTGCGCAATATTGCGAGCAAAATGTGTTTATTAAAAATAACTAAAGCAAGATTTCCTCAAAACTGCTATAATTATTCTTTCAACTTTTGATAAGGATAGTGCTACATGTACTCCACAAATTGACATAAATTCCAAATTGGTCAATTCTTTTGATTTTTTATAATATACAAAAAATGTAATTTTATGACTTTTTATTCTATTGCACTTGCTAACCTGGGAAAAGAAAGTATTGTAAGCGCCAAAAACAATGCCGAATTTGGCGAACACAAAAACTGTTGTTGCCAGACCCTGGTAACGAAAAAAGCGATTAACCCAGTTGATAAATACAGAAAGAATATCATCTAACACGTGATGTAGCCAGAATCCAGTTCTTCATACCGACAAATCGATTGTCAGCAAAACGTCTGTCTCGTCTGTATGTGTGAGTCTGTCTGTCTGTATGTGTGAGTCTGTCTGTCTGTCTGTATGTGTGTGTCTGTCTGTATGTGTGTTTGTGTCTGTATGTGTGTGTCTGTCTGTATGTGTGTGTCTGTCTGTATGTGTGTGCCTGTCTGTACGTGTATGTCTGTCTGTCTGTCTGTCTGTATGTGTGTGTGCGTCTGTCTTTTTTTACGGAGGCAGGGGAAAATCTAAAGACACTGCGGGGCCCGCAACCCGCAGCGGAATTGATATCTAGCCTATGCCTACCCACTAAAAACCTCTGCCTTTCCTCCTATTCCTTCCCGCAGAACCGGCGTCAGCCATTGCATCGCGAGAAGGAAGGGTGGGTTTTTCGCACTTCACCGAAATATTACGGGACACTTCTTCGTAACTGCTCCTCGGAGTGGAGCGTCTTCAGGACCTTTGCGGCATAGGTGGCTACCGCACTCCAATACTCTTGTGTCATCAGCATCCTAGTGACGATGGTCTCAGGGGTCACTTCCTCTTGGAGGAGTCTGTGAAGTTCTTCCCTTTCCACTGCGAAGTGTGGACAATGAAAGAACACGTATTCTACATCTTCAATCACCGGAAAACACGTTGGGCATGAGGAGCTATCGTCCAACCGGAATCGGAGCTGATACTGTCGGTAACATCCGTGCCCTGTCAGCATCTGAGTTAGATAAAAATCTAATTTCCATGTTTCCTTTGAATCCACGTCATGATGTCGGGAATGACCCAAAATGTCCATCGCCCAGTAGATGATTGCTCCCATCGTCGTTGCCATTGGTCCATTGTCATCCCCCTGTCTTCTTTCATGATGGTATTCCAGTTTGAAGTCCCCTCCCGCGAGTCTAGCTCTTTCCTGCGCAATGAGGTCGATAGGAGGCATATCTGCTAACACACACATAGCATCATAGGATACAGTGCGATACGCTCGGGCAACCCGCAAGGCGGACCTTCTATGCCCCGACTTAGCCCCACGGGCGTATGACTGAATGCCCATGGCATCAGCCCAAATGGGGGTTGCGTAGAGAAGAACTTCTCCTTCTTACGACAGGGGGAGGCCCCGTGGCGCTATTCTACAAAATAAACCGGCAACCACACGGGTCTCTGTATGTGTGTGTCTGTCTGTATGTGGCTGTGTGTCTGTCTGTCTATGTGTGTGTGTCTGTGTGTGCCTGTTTTTGTGTGTGTCTATGTGTGTATGTCTGTCTGTATATGTGTGTGTGTGTGTCTGTCTGTATATGTGTGTGTGTCTGTCTATTTGTTAGTGTGTGTGTGTGTGTGTGTCTGTCGGTCTATGTGTGAGGTTTTTTTTAAAGGGGGAAATGCATTTACGCACCATCGACCCAGACTCTCATATCCGGGCCGATTCGTGTGGGACTCATCCGTAGATAATACCCACTAAAACCCTACGTCTCTCGCCCCACCTAGGGAACCGCCGTCAGGCATTACTTCGTTAGGTGGGGTGGCGGGGCTATTCTAGCCCTCCTCCTTTACGCCTCTATTGTCTTCCACTCCTCGCACGCTCTTCAATTCTGAGTCGTCGGATGACCCGGGCAGCGTACGTCGCAATTGCGGCCCATCTGTCTTCCGTGGTCACCATCAGTGGTATGGTGTTCTCCGGTGTCAGGCGCTGTTGCAGGATTTCCAGCAGCTGGTCTCGTTCTCCTGAGCCGCAGGCCGTTATAGATCACGTGCTCCACATCCTCCTCCTGTCCTGGGCACGCTGGACACGTCGGGTCGTCATCGAGCTTAAATAGGTGCAGATACGCTCTAAAGCATCCATGCCCCGTCAGCAACTGAGTCACGAAGAAGTCCACTTCTCCGTGGACCTTCAACGCCCACTCGCTGATCCGTGGGATAAGACGGTGGGTACACCTGCTGTTCAACGTTGCGTCCCAGTGGCTTTGCCACTGTCTCATCGTTTCCATCTTCTCTTCTTCCAGCGCAGCGAGGGCTTCTGTCCGTGAGCCGTGTCTTTCCTGGTAGTAGATCCCTCGTCCGCCAGAATCTCTATAGGCATCATTCCTGCTACTACGCATACGGCGTCATATGACACTGCGCGGTACGCACAGACCACTCTCAAAGCACTCCGACGGTAGACGGATATGGTCCTCCTGGCGTATGCTGCTGTTGCCAGGGTGCTGGCCCAAATGGGCGCTGCATACAGCAGGGTCGAGCTAACCACGGTCGCGAGGAGTTTCCGCCTGCTGTGCTTGGGGCCACCAGTGTTCGGCATAATGCGCGACAGGGCAGAGATCAAACCATCCGCTTTCTGGCTAACGAGTCGAACATGTTCGTCAAAATGGAGACGCGCGTCGATCCATACGCCGAGGTACCGCAGGTGTGGCCCGGACTGGCCCATGCGTTGAAATCACCGGCGATGATAAGGGGTCTCCGTCCTCGTGCATCGGCCACCAGACTGTTCAGCAGCGTTCGAATTCAGGTATTGAGTGACTAGGAGGGGCATATACCCTGTAAATATATATGCCATCTGCCTTAACCCAGGTAAAGCTGGTCGATGGTACAGTCATGACCTCCCGGACCTGACGCAAACCGTAAGTCCGTATCGCAGCTCGACTTGACCTGTCTGAAAATCACGTAGGGCCCTCCATGTTCGTGTACTGCTCGCAAAGAATCGCCACGTCGATCTTAAGGTCTCTCACCGTTTGTTGCAGCAGGTCCTGTGCTGCCTCACAATGGTTGAGGTTAAATTGTAGTAACCTCATTTTTTCTGCCTGTTCGTCGCCTGGAGTGCCCTCTGACAAACCGGGCACTTCGGGCCGCCAGAAGTGTTGCTGGATTCAAACTTCGCAGGCCATAACATGCAGTGCGGGTCCTTTTCGCAAGTCTTCGCCACATGACCCTCTTCGCCACACTTGCGGCAAAGCTTGGTTCGGTCAGGTCCCTTGCAGGAACTGGCACGGTGACCGAAGTTCCAGCATCGGTAGCATCTTAACGGCGTAGCCTTAATTCGAATATGGCTTATCACCCAGCCAATTCGAATTTTCCCGATCGTTGCAGCCCTCTTCGCCAGAACCGTTGGTAGGCAGACCACCGCCACCTGCGTACGTCTGAAGCTAGGCCGTAGTGCTTTCACCGCTGTGTAATCAAGTTTTGTCTCAAGCTGCTCTTCCAGCGCGGCGCAGATCTCCTTGGTTGCGAGCTCATCGAGGTCACGCAGCTCCACAGTGGTTTCCTCCCTCAGTGTGGTAACTGTTGCGGCATCTCCCAGTTTGTCTGATATGGAGCCCCTCAATTCATCTACCTTCCCGCCAGCCGACCTCTCCAGCTCCAGTAGTTGGTCTCCAGCTCCAGCTCTCCTGATCCGCTTGACACAGGTACCGACATATTGTAAGGAAGGGTCGCTCTTCATTCGGCGAAGAATATCCGCGTATGACGATTTCTACCCGACCACCTTAACGAGGAGAGCATCTGTGCGGGTAGGTCTGGGATGCGAACGCTTGAGTTTAGCACCCTGCGACGCCTCATTGGCCGGTTTTTTCCTCTTTTTCTTCCCCTTTGGAGCAACTTCCCACGGGTTTTCCGGTAGTCGCTCACTTCCGGGTTTCTCGCTGGTCACCTCAGGAGTTTTCGGTGTTCTGCCAGGATCCCTTTGACGCGACGACGTGCCCTCTTCCCTTCTATAGGAGGAAGGGGAAGGCGACTCATGCATCGTCCGCTTACCCGACTTATCCACCTTCTGTCGGGCATCCAGTCCAAGCGCGGTCTGCGTCTCTCCTGTATCCGTGGAAGATCGGACGGTAGTGGCTGATCCCAGATCTTCATCCAGGTCAGTTAGCTTCTCAACGAGGCACTTGATGGACGTTGCGTAAGCCTTAATCTCCTTGTGCACAGTGTGCTTTGGCTTCGCGTACTCGTATAGTGCATTCGCTTTCTGCACCAACATGCCCCAAAGCTCCTGGCGCTTCCTCACTTCGCTATTTCGTTTGAGTGTCTGCTGGTGTTTTTTACTCGTAGCATTTAATGAAACAGTGGCCGAGTCCGTCACCACTGAGGCATTTCCTTCCGTCTTCGCGCACAGCAATGTTTGGCCTCCCCCCGAATCCGTGAGGCCGTCCTCCGTAGAGGGTGGATTATCCAACTCGGTGATTGGGGTACCACCGGGGGTATTATTTCCGTTTCGTTTTGACATTGCATATGCCGTAGATATTTAAGCGAGGTGTCCTTCCTCGGGTTCTTATTTCGGGCTTGACCTTGCCCTAGCCTTTGGGAACCCAATCACTGACTGCAAGGCCTGCTTGGACCGCGGGAAGTATTTTATTTCCCTCCTACCTGCTATATCCAGCGAGTTTTCCCCTATCCGCCACCTGGGGACGCGCCGCGTATGGGTTAGTTTCCCGTGCCGTGGTGAGTGTGTATGTATATGTGTGAGTGTGTCTGTCTCTGTCTGTGTCTGCCTCACTCTGTCTGTCTGTCCCTGTTTCGGCGTGACTCTCTTTTTTACGAAGGAATTTTTGTGTGAATGGAACAAAGTAAGCCTCAAAACTTCACTGTACTTTCTACGAATGAATATTTGTTAATTTTGGTTCTTATGCTTCACTTTAATATTTAATCTAGTTCTTAATATCTATTTTTGTTTCACAGACAGTGCCTGAAGAAGCGACACAATAAGTCGCGAAACGTTGTACCACAGTTCTAGAATGAAACACAAATATGTCTTCTTTATTACAACCTGTGTTCGTCTGTAATTCACTAATTCCTGTTTTCATCTATGATTGTCTATTATAACAAGGACACTTAAAATCAATAAAAAGTATTATATATTGTATTATTCATGCCCTATGTAAAGTAATACGTTAGAAAAATGTGCTACTGTTCTAGTCTGTTCTGTACTTACACATATTACCCAATGATTGAATATTGCAATTTTTCTTATCTCAGAAGACCTTACTGTATTCTTTAAAATCCTAATAATTTTTCTGAGCGGTGCCATTAGTTCATTTTTGTTTCTGGAACTACGAGTGTTTACATCAATAGTTATCTGTTTCGTAACATTTGGTTGATAATTCACATTTTGAGTCCTTGACAGTTCCGTATTTCTTTCAGTTCCATTAAGTATTCATTACCTCAGTACTTGCGCAGTCATGAAGGGTTGAAGCGCTATCTAGTAGCATATCCAAGTAACTGCTTAGGAACAACAACTTCAGGTGGCCTCCCCGCACGCCACAGCACGAGTGCAGTTGGCGTGCCCCTATGTACGAGATTGGGGCGACATACCTGAGGCTGAGCAATGATAGCTAACCTCTTTGTTCCGAAATCACGGGTATGTGATTCTTCTTGCGATTGAGAGTTTGTCATAATCACGAGAAAGCTTTATGGGAGTGGAGGGTGTCGGGTGGAAAAAGGAGATCCGAGCGAGCGCGCTGATGCACGTTGCGTTGCAGATCTGCGAGCGTCCGGTGCGCGTGCACTACGTGGAGGGCGCCGACCACTACACGCTGCCCAGCAAGCGCCAGACGGCGGCGCTGGTCAACGCAGCGCTGGAGGCAGCCCACAAGGAGCTCGCGATGGACTTCAAGACTTCCATCACGAATCCTCAAGGAAACGATTCCTTCAGCCTCAAGGACATCCGCAATTAAGTAACGGACGACGTTCTCTGGGAGAAGATGTTTAAACTATCAATTCGCCGGGCGTGTAGAAAGAACCCTTCTAGTGAGCACGGACTTTAATTGGGAGCGCTGGCCATTCTACAGCCAGACCGGGTTCTCTCCAAGAAACACAAAAGATGTCAGCGCCCACAAAATTGCACGAAGAGTAACTAGATTTGTGAGGGACCGCCGCACCTCTTGACAGGATAACCACGCCTCTGGTTAGGGATAGAAGAAAGGATCCTTTCGTCTCAACATTCAAACCCTCTCTTCAAAGTTGTTTTTTATCCGATATATTTAAAGATACTTCAAACAGATTAATTTTTTTTAATAAGTTGTTAAGTTTGTGTTAAGCTTGTTAAGTTTTTATTAAGTTTTGTAATAATCATGTTGTTAATAATCCTGTAAATTTAAGAATATTAGAAGAAGCTATAATGTAAACTCCACATTAAATATATGTAATTGAAGAAACGTTATGCTACAAACTAATGGATATATATCAAATAAGATTAATCCTGTGACATGACGCGCAGTTTTCGTCACCTAATTTGGACTTTTAGCGTAATGTTGTCCTGTACTTATTATTTTTATTTCCCTTTTTGGTGAAACAAGTTCGTCATACATTGCCTTATATGTGTACAAAGTTTCAATTATTTCACTTTAGCACAGCTAAGTGTTTTAAGAAGTTGAATATTCATTTTTATAATTTTATTTTTCAGTATGTTTTAAACATTACTTGAAGGTTCTCCGTTTAATTAGAATGATTGTATTTTCCTTATGTTTTGTAGATAAGTGATTAATTGTAAAGAAACACTCTGCACGCATATTTGTTAATAAATGTTGGTTGCTCTTTCTGTTATTGATTGTTTTCGTACACCCTCTTCTCCCTATATGTTTTATTTAAAAAAACAAACTGTATAATTATAGTAATCAAAATATTACCAACTCGACTTCTCCTATATATTGACCTTAATTAGTCTATTAATGTCGATATCGTCCATACCACGTTGAAAATACCGGTTCTCGTCTGTTTACCGAAGTTAAGCAGCGTCGGGCGCGGTTAGTATTTGGATGGGTGACCGCCTTGAAACCCCGCGTTTGTCGGCGGTGATGGCACTCTCTGTCGGCGGCGATTGTGAAACGGTTAGTGTATCGGACTGTTATATCCAAGTATGCTGGTTCAAACCCGATCAAAGCCGTGGATTTATAAGGGCGCAAAAATTCCTTAGTAAAGCCGGCTGTCCCATGTTAGTACATATATTTGCATGTATAAGAACCTCAAGCGTAAATAACGCCTCTGAGCTAAATTCAAATTGCCTGTTTCGTCACCCAAGAAATACCTCCTTTCTCCGCTAGTGGGTGAAAGGAGCGTAGCGAAATTTGCGTGGTCAGAAGGAAGAGCGGGCCTGATGGCCCGAGTTTCGCCACGTAAAATAAGGCATAAATTCAATTAAAAAATATCCTTGACTGGAATGCAGAGCGAACAGTAGCATGCCCAAAGAGAGTCTCTCAAACTTTATTTCTCTTTTGCATTTATTCTCTTAAAAAAAATACATAAACCTTTGTATGTAAGTATAGAAACATTTCTCAGGATTTCGATCATAGCCAACATGGGTTTAAAAAAAATAAAAATCTTTGGAAATGACTACCTTCTCATTTCCTAAAAATCTCTTTAACAGTTGATCAAAATTAAACAGCTCTTGGAATATTTTTGGGATTTTTGAAAGTATGTGCGCTTATTGATCATACCTTGGGGTAGATTTTAATGAAAAAAATATTTGTTTCTTTTCACTTAAGAACAATTTGTTTTAGTACACAAATTAATTTTGTTATGACGAAAGTAAATGACCCGCTTTTATGACATTTTTGCATTTTTAGTCGATTTCGACTATTATACCTTTTGGACAACGAAATAGTCTGCCAATAATAATTAAACACTACTTATAACCGTGAGAAACAGGAAGTGGTTCTATAATATATAAATATATATGTACGTGGGAAAAACGATGTTTTTAGAAATTATGTAGACTGGACAGGAACATACCGTACAATGTTATTACGTTGGCATATTTGACGTGCTCTGGTTTAAGCTGTACAATCCCGTTTCACGTAAAGTCGTACAAAGCTCTCTGTGGCCAGTTTCACAGTATTTCGTGTACCAGGATGAGACATGTTGTGTATCATGTTAAATATAGTATGCCTATAGAAGCAAGTATAAATGCTCGAGATTGTGGTAAACTGTTGTCACACCATACAAAAATATTCGAACCTGGAACACATACGTTGAAATTGAAATGACGTTGCTGTAGATGAGCATTAAGAATATAACTGTAATTCTTCGTCTTGTAATGTGGCTAGTGCTGATAATTTAGAAATGAGAAGATGACATCAACATGAATGTCAAAACGTGATTGAGAGTCAGTTACAATGTTGTTTTCTCCTTTGACAAACTGTCTGAGCTAAATTGAGTTATAAAAATAATTTGGTTTACTTGCACAGGAGGAAGTTTATCTTTTGCTCGAATAAGAACGTCAATGGTTTATGATCTGTAAATATTGTGAAATGTTGTTCTTCCAATGCATATCGAAAGTACTGTACAACAACGTATACAGCAAAACGTTCTTGATAAAATGTTGACCACAGTGCTTGAGCATTTTGAACTATTTTGAGAAATATCCAAGGGGTTTACATTTTCAATCATCTTGTTGAAGATGCGCCTATAGCCGTGGAAGACGTATCTGCAAAAAGAGCTAATGGCAAGTTACTTTGGGGATGTGCTAAAGTAGCAGCGTTGATGAATGAGTCCTTGCAGTTTGTAGAAGATTATTTCAATGTAAAAGTGCAATTGAATCTGAGTATTTTTTAGAAAATTGGAGATAGTGAAATAAAGGCAACTGCGTACTGGCAGTTTGTGGTATAAATCTTCTATAGAAATTAAGTATTCCTAAAAATCTTCTGATGCATTTAATGTGTGAAGGGAAAGTAGTTTGTTAAATGCTGCAACTTTTGAAGACAACGATTTGATACCATGTGATTTGATATTATAACCCATCTAATGGTGCTACAAATGGCATAACCTTGCCATTGTATTATTTTTTTTTCTTTTGGTCTCAGCGAGATACTAGCGGACTAGTCACATACTCTTACCAACTGCCAATTATCGTCGCCCAAAGTACATCTTTTCGTTTCTCAATTTTACGGTTTCCTAATAGTAGAACGGAAATATTATTTTAAGAATATTAAAGAACTAAAACCTCGTCCTAATTGGCATTTTTCTTTGAAAAATTTGCAGAAGTGTTAAAAAAACTGGCTTTTAAGCGCAACTATAATTTGGAAATTTGAAACTCTTTTCACAGAACATTTTTGAGTTTTCGAAAAATTTTATTTTAAGTCATTTGATGCACTTACACTTACAAATAGAATAGTCATTACAAATTGCTGGAAATGTATATAATAACAGCGATTTGCATGTTACAAAGAAATTGTTGAAGGTGGAAGATGTTGCAAATAAATTACATTTGTGTAACTTATGAAAAAACAAATAATACCCCGAAATGAACTTTACATCATATTAAAGATTGCAATTAGAACTATCCTTTTCAACATTTTGAAGAACAAATTTCGAGTCATTTTTGAGATGTGGCGTTTGAAAAATTCTCAAAATGAGGAATTTTGAGCTTGTTTTCACAAAAAACTGTTGAGTTTTGGGGAAACTTTATTTTGTGACCGCGTTGAAGCCCAGTACCTCCATATCGTGCGCCCCTTGTACGACAGCCTTGAAGATGACGGCCGCGCCTTCATTCGCGAAAGAGTCAGCCTTTTGATGATTGCCTTCAAACGCGGCTGACGCACTGCCGTGCATAACACGGATGACGGCAACCTCTTCGGCCTCCAAATAGTGGAGCCGCCACCGCTGCCGCCGCCGCAGACCTCACGTTCAACGTACCGCAAACGCAGTGCTTCTACAGCCGGCCGGCCCTTTTCCCGGGGCCGCGGAGCGCCGCGGACGGCGCCCGCCGCGGCCGGCATGTGGACGGCGTAACCGTCCTCGCCGCCTACCCGGGGCCACGTCGGCATTTGCCGCCCCCCTACAACCTGGGTAGCGAACAATGAGGTTCCCGAATGGGATCCCTCCGAGTTCCTGTTTATCTTCCACCAGCTCCTTCCGGTAGTGGACGAAGAAGCGGCGCCCAACCTCGAGCAAGTCCTGATAGACTGGGCCTTCTGGCGCCCGCGGTCAAAAAACTTGCTTTAAAGCAGCGCGGTCAAAAACGCACTGAAATGAAAGCAGCCACCTCTCTTGCCTCCGACGCCCGTGGATCATATTATTTATCAACTTTTCATTATCATACTTCCTCGCTTAGTGCATACGCAAAATTTTTAAAAAGCTAAAAAATGCATCTTATATTTTCGCCAAGACACTGAATTCCGTTATTAACGGGATAAAGCGATGTTTGAAGCATGAGAAAGGCAGAAATTAAAACTTACCTCTCATTACAGAACGATAGCATTATACCATTGCGAGAAAGAATGTGCTGTTGGAGCACCACTAGGTAGAGTTTGAATCAATTTCACCGTCCAGTTTTTGCGTGATGAGACCGTAAAGTTTCCTGTTTTAACATGGGCTCTTATGGGGACCTGAGAGATCTTACCTGAAATTTTAAAATTGTGAGAAAATTAACTGTTGAACATGCTTTTAAAAACTTTTCTTTTGGTAGCTAGCATCTCGAAGAATTAACATGCGCAATTTGAAGGAAATATACCCTTTCAAATGGGAGAATTTTGCAAAATTGTAAGCCTAAATCAGTCCAAAGGGAGACTTCTCTTTGCTCAACGCGCTCTGGCTCAATTATTCGAAAATTATTCATATTCTCTTTTTTATAGTGGAGATATGGTGGATTGTCATTGTCTTTTGCACCACAGATGCTTACACAGAACTCAAAGCAACAATCATTAGCATAGAACAGCACATCAAATGGTATTGTTACTGAATGGGCATTCAATTAAGAAAGAAATAGATTTTGTAGTGGCTTCAAATGTGTTGCAATGACACAATACTGTTTTGCTGGTGTTAAATAAAAACATTTTATGAAATGTTATGGTAACCATTCAATGTATAGGTGAATGCAGAGATGGATTTCCTTCTAGCAAAATTAGGCTTGGGACTCCCATCCTCGTGCTCGGTTTTTTAAAATAAATATTAAAAACTTCATAAAATGTTTTTATTTGAATAATCATTAATCAAATAGTTAACTGAACAACAATGTTTGATTTTAAACATTATTTGAATGGAACAATAAGAAACCAAATATGTATTTGTAAATGATAAATTTGAAAAGCAATTTCTACTTTGAAAGCAATTTGTTATTTTACATCTGTATTGGAACAATGATTTATTTTATCATAATTAGTGCTTTTTAGATTTATTCATAATTAGTTTTAAAGATTTTTCTGAATGAGTGCCCTGTGTAGTTTTGTACTTGAAGACCTATAGTATTTAAATCCGCTCGGGCAAATTTAATAAAAACATTTACAATTAATGATTACATTTTATTGAAATTGTAAGAGGAATGATAGAATCAACCTTTGGTAGTTTTAGTATTTTAATAGAAACTCCTTTTTCTCTTCAGCACTATATTTTATCTAATCGTTTGCATTTCCTAAACAATGATAATGCATTTTGCATGGTTCTCATCTTATTTTCAAAACATTTAAACTTTCTTTCATTTTGAGTGCAACATCAAAACAATTACAAAAGTCTATGCCACATAGAAATCTCTTTTGAAGATTTTATCTCCAACAATGATATAATTTTATTATTGAAGGTCTCAATAATACAGCTCTCAGAATTATCTGATGCAGTATTTTCATGTTATCAGCTTTAATTTGATGTGTACTTTACACAATA
Source organism: Gryllus bimaculatus (assembly GCA_017312745.1). Taxonomy (NCBI): domain Eukaryota; kingdom Metazoa; phylum Arthropoda; class Insecta; order Orthoptera; family Gryllidae; genus Gryllus; species Gryllus bimaculatus. The sequence continues at coordinate 796,596 of BOPP01000280.1, forward strand.
ATTTACATCTAAATCAATATCATAACATGATATAAAATTATGTTGAAAACCATCAAATAGTTTCTATGAATAATATAACCTCGCCACTGGAATTATACAGCACATTGCAATCCCTAAAATAGTTAACATTAAAAATTGATAATGAAGTTTAATTAACTAAGCAAAAATAAACTAGGGGAATAACAAAAAGAAATATTTTGTGATAAGTATAATAACGGTCAGTAGATATAAATGATTACGATGTCTGTCTAGTTAAATATAAAGCTTTTTACAATATTGGAGAGAACCAAACTTTTGATCTTGTTAAGCAATCGAATAATCTAATGTTTGTTCTACCATTGGTTCAGGTAATTCAAATAATAAAAATTAGAGAGAAACAAACATTGACAAAATATTTGAAAACTTTTTATTACGTAATTTTTCTCGTAATAATGGGGGAATTATTTCGTTTTCTCTCAAATTCCGCTTTGGAAATAAATTTTATGCCAATTCGCTTAGATTGTGATATTTACTGCGTGTCGACCAGACAACGAACAGTATTCATAGTGATTCAAAACAACGAAACTTTGAAGAAGCATGACCTCTGTGCAGTCATGCCAATCTCAAGGACATTACGGTGGTGCCCAATTTATTATAGATATTTTGCCCCACTCACACATGGACATTTTTGCCATTGTTAGCGATCACTGTACAAAAATGTATAGATATGTGTCTATAATGTTTCTTTTTATGATTTTACACGTACTTATTGTGTAATAGTGTTTTTTTATGTTCAATCTTATGCTTTAATTTTTCATTCCGTGGTCACGCGATCTGTTGGTACTAGTTAAGAAACTAGTCAACAGTAGCTCTTTATGTGGTATTAAAATATTTTTTTACATCTATTAAACTAAATTAATTCAAATAATTAAATAAAACTCAGCATAAAAGTCCCTATTTGGTTTATGAAGGTCCCACAATACCCACTTATCTCGCAAATAATTATTTTTGAACGTAATATGGTCTACTAGAGAATATCTCGCTCTAACCACCTTAAAGCATACATGCACTTCTCTAGAAAGATCGGAGCTATGAATTTTTGATGTATTAAGCAAGCGAAGCACTTTCTCTATGGTGTTTGATTTTCTTACCGATAAGAAAAGTAACCCTAGTATAATTGATGCCATAGAAACCTTCCGGATATCCATCAACGAATGTTCTACAGCCTGTGCTTCCGTATTCTACGCATTTCTGGCCAAATCTTCATTTACGGTCTCCCCGCCAACAATACCATCATGATCATGTTTATATTTCATTTTTTCACATTTATTTATGTTATAAACTTTTTGTTTTCACTATTACACATTCTAATCTGCGACAACCTGAATTTTTTTTCATTTTTTGTGCTCACTAATTTGTGTATATATATATATAATATATATATAGTATATATATATATATTATATATAATATATATATATATATCATAAGTTGTACACAACTTTTACAAATAGTTCATACGTGACGTTCATAGATTGATCAATAAACATACAAACCCAACATGGCGAGGCGGACCTGCCGCCTCAACCTGGCAACTACGACTACCTCGAGCGCGGCCGGACAATCGTTGCGCCACCTCTCCGCCCCTCGCCGCGTTGACGTCACCCATTGAACACGTTGAGAAAAGGTGACGCCAAAACGGAAAGGCGGTGAAAGGGCGTTCAGATAAAATTATCATGAACTCTTTGCAATATAAATGTGAACTTTTATGTTATAATCCCCCATGACAACTACCATTGGTGCCATTGGTGCCACAACTACCATCGAGTAATAGGTCGGTTCTGATTCTTTTATAATTAAGAGATATAATTGAGAGAATATTATGGTTTCATTATTCCGTTTTTAGGTGAAATGCAAATGTAAGTGCGCTCCTTTGTTCAACACGCCACATTAAATGTTAATTTCTCAAGACTGCAAAAAACGGAAGCGGGTTGAATTAACGACGTCCATTCTTCAATAAAATGGGTTCAGATATATTTGCTGGGAAACTTTCCTGTAAATGTTCTGTTTTTCGTAATCTCCATTACCATTTAAAAAGGTACATCTCCCGACTTCTTGGCGCATTTGTATTTTGTAGTGCCTCAGTGGTCGACACTCTTAGAGATGAGAAATAAGTTGATCAGGTCACTAAATTGGGCGAATGCGTAGGAGAAAAGCACACCTACAATCAAACTGGCACCAGCACGTTCGTACAGACTGCTCGTAGGGAATTCTGAAAAAATCTACAGAATGGGGCAATTTCGGTAAACACTTCTAATTTGTAAAATAGGTTGATCAACTCTGTGTGAAAGAGCGGAGAGGTAATACTCCCCTGGAGATCTCGTATATCCGAGCAATGCCGAATCGAGTCCGAGACCGAATTGCTCGCCCAGCTGACTTAGCTCAGTTGCATTGCAGACATCACTGTCACTGTCTCTGGTGCCACTCAGACTGGAAGGTCTACCTCAGAGAAATTCCCCGCAAGGCGACATATATCCCTGCTCTGGATCTCACCATCCAGTGGGGGAAGAATCTTCCAGGGTAAGAGATTCACTACACTTCTATCTATTTAGCGGTTTTTTACAGCCTTGGCCGTTTTCCGCATCCCAATTTCCATGCTTCTTTCTCCCATACATCGTTTTCTTCCATTTCTCTTTTTTCCATGGCTTCAGTTATTGCCATGTTCCATGATCTTCTCGATCTTCCCCTGTATCTTCTTCGATTTGGTATCCACTCTCAAACTTTTTGAGGAAGTCTATCCGATTTCAACCTTCTCATATGTCCATATCATTTTAGGTGTCTCATTTCGATCGTCTCGTTCAAGGTTTTTTGCTCTTTCATTTTATTTCTTATTTTATCTCACAGAGAAGGTTTACAACATCTTCGTCAGAACATCATTTCTGTTGATTGAAATTTGTCTTTCAATTTTTTGATAGTTTTCAGACTTCTGCCCCATAGAGTGTGGTACTCTCTATGAACGAGCTATATATGCGTTTCTTTGTTTTCATTGAAATAATTGAGTTCCATAGCACTAGGTTCAACTGTCTTGTGGCTATTTTTCCTCTTATGTTTTTATTTTTCACATCCTGTTCGTCTCTACCATCTGCTGTTAGTGTGACTCGCAAATACTTATATTGTGTTTTACCTTTAATTATTCCTATACTAGTCTCTAAATCATGGGGAATACCTCCCACCACTATATGTTAAGTTTTTTGTAAATTTATTTCCATCCCCCATTTTCCATACTCTTCTACTAATATTCTGAACATATAAGTTACATCGTCTTCATCTTCAGCCATTATCACCTGGTCATCTGCAAATAGTAGACTAAACAATGTTTCATCACCTATTTTCTCACCCATGCTTCTGCACTTTCTTTTCCATTCTTTTAGGGCTTTATCAATGTATATCTTAAACAGGGTTGGAGATATACAGCAGCCTTGCCGTAAGCCTTTATTTACTGGGAAGCTGTCTGATAGACATTTTCCCACTTTTACTTGACTTTTGTTATTTTTATAGAGTTGTTTGACTGCATTTATGTCTGTTGTTGATATTCCTTTTTCTTCCATTGCATCCGTACTTCTTTTACTGGTACATTATCATAAGCCTTTTTGCTTCACATAATTCACATAATTTCCATTGACTTCAAAAAGGATTATTCACTATGCTTACGGGAAAAATATCATAGCCGTTGACGTGCCCGAAAACATCAACCCACTATAATTCCACATTCTGGTCGATAAATTTTTCACTCCCTCTTTCAAAATACGATTTAGCAATTCTAGAAGTATTTTACAGATGATACACATCCCTAAAGGTAATATTGTTTCATCAATCTATTGTATGATTCTTGTGATTACTCTAATATTGTGTAAGTTTGTATTATTTTTTTGTAGTGACGTCATTATGATATGATTTGTATGTTGCCAAGTCCTTCACTTTGATAAATTAAAAAAAAACATGTTTTTCATCGTCCGTTGGCGTTCGGAGTATGCAATTGAGGTTAGACGTTCCAAGACGTAATGCTCATTTACACACAGAGGGCGTTATTTGATCTTGGGAACTGTTTTCCCAGTCGAGTCACTAACATTCTTCTTCATTGTTCCTCTTCCTACTACTTTCTTGTCTTGTCCATATCGTTGCATCATGAATGCGTTTTTGCTTCTTTTCTCTGTGCTGTTTAACACACACGGATCCATTGGTTATAGTTTTCAGGCCCGTCAACTACTAATATCATTAGTCCCATGAATGTAAACCATGTTACGTCTAGGGTGGAGTTTCCCCGCTAGAATGTGAAATCCGGCGCCGATCTACACGAGGGATTGTGGGGTTTCCTCTTCCAAGTATATCCGCTAGTGCAGCACCGTCCGTGCCAGAACACGCCCCAAGCTGCTGCTTCTTCCGATTTAAGTAGTTGTGCATGTAGGTAGGTGTGTGTATTTTGGAGAAGAGGCTGGGAAGAAAAGATCGTTCCCTGTGCGTGGCCAGTTTGTTAAGGCACTGCTCCGACATTTAGCTGTCATTTATCGAAGAAACAGTGGATAAGTACGGATCACTGTAGCAGGTTGCTAGAATTCTCCTCCAGTCAGCGGATGAAAATGACCAGCCTATCTAACTAGTGACGAAACTCCGTCGGGTCTCGAATCTTAGAACCTCCCTGCCAGAGACACTGCAGTGGGAAAAGTTATTATCCTGAGCCATCTCATCTGATCATGGGATCCTTGTTTTCTACTGATTAGCTTTCATTCTTCATTGTGTTACCAATCGGTCTTGGAAAACAAGGAATTCTGGAAGTTAGTGAAACTGATATGTCAAATCAGTATTGAACATCTTCTTCTTATTCTTGCGAGAGTTTTACAGCTCTTGTGACCGTTTCTCGCATCCCAATCTCCATACCACTGTATCGTTCCAGTCATTCTCTTCTAGTCCTCTTCTTTGCATATCGTTAAAATTCTGATTCTGCCATTCTTCTCTGGGTCCACCTCTTTTTCGTCTGTCTAAAGGAAACCACTCGCATAACTTTCTGGGCCATCTCCCACAATGAAGCCTTTTCTCGTGACCGAACCATTTCAGCCCTCATGTTTCCAACTCACCTATTATTGATTTTTCAACCTTCATTCGCTTAAGAATTTCTTCGTTTCTAATGTGTTTCATTTTAGATACTCCACAACTTCTCAAAAAATCCATTTGTAGGCTCATTAATTTGAACATCAATTGTCTACTACTCTTTATTTATATTCCAAAAACTTTACTTAGAATGGTAATAATACAAATCTTTTTTGTGGATTGAATACGGGAATAACAAATACATCTGATGTTCTGGTGCTAGTATTGGTGTTATAAATGACACATGTGCTTATGGCTTTGCTGCCTCTCACGGAAATAGTAGAAAATGGGCGTGTCACATATTTTAAAACATCGTTTTAATATCAGAATGGACTATGATACATTTATGAAATTTACGGACTAAATAGAAGATGAAAAAAGGGAATAGAATATGCCAACCTTTTTTTATTTTTGTGTTTTTTCTCCCTCTCTTACTAGACGCCTCAATTCTTTCATCATATCAACATCACGGATATTCGTTCCACGTTCATTCACATAAAGGTGAATCAAAGTTATTTTTTACTTTTCATAAACACATCGGGATGTTAGCTATCGAATCGCTCTCAAAATTCCGTCACGGAGCAATTAATGGGCAAAAAAACCATATATAAATGCTCCATCACAGTCAACTCAATAATTATTTGAAAAATACAAGAAATGCTAATTAGTAAAACTCTATCATGACAAAAAATATTCTCAACTAATTCAAACAAGTGCTGTTACAGAACGACACAGGATTTCTCTTACTATAATTTTCTAATGCTTGGTTCTGGGCGAGCTTTATGGTCTTGCCCCATCCCCTTGCCAGCTGCCATGTATCGCTGCCCAATGTAAATTGTTTTGACATTTTCTCACTTTTTCGGTTTCCTAATGGTATAACCGACATATAACTGTCCGAATATTCAAGAAGGGTAAAACGTCGTCTCAAATGGCAATTTTCATGGAAAAATTTAGAGCCATTTTCAAGAAAATGGTGTTAAGGCGTTGCTGTAAATGAAAAATTTCAAGCACTTTTTTACAGAATATTTTTGACTTTACGAAAAACGTGATTGAGAGTCATTTAAAGCACTTCCACTCACAATTGCTATGGTGTATACAAATATCTCAAAATTTGCATTTTAGTTGTGTGATACATACTTAAAAAATTACATCTATTTATTTTTTGTAAAACCAAAATTATACCGCAAAATTATAAACTCATCTCAAAAAGTGCAATTAGCACTATATGCATGGAAAGTTTGAGGAAAAAATATGGAGTCATTTTTGAAAAAATGGTATTTGAGCGTGTGTGAAGAGAAGTTTCAGCTCATATTCGCAGAAAAAAGTTGAACTTTCGAAAAACTAGGAGCGGCTTTTTGGGAGAAAACCTTGTTTTCGTAATTTTTAAAAATTGCACACATTTCATGCAATATTTCTCGAAAACTACTAATATTTTCAAACAAATGTACGTTATCTTATTCAAAGAACTGTTTATGAACATCAAATTTCATTTGAAGGAAAAATCTCTATCTTTAACTTTGTCATGTAAATGGCTCTATTCATTACATTCTATTCTCAGAAGCAAGGTAAAGAAGACTAGTGATGCTAAAAACCAGAGAGTATATACACTGCTGCTATAAAAACTGATACTTTCCCGCCGTTATATCGCATTACTGTCTATAACAACATATGTCAGTCAACGAGCGCTGATAACATATTTCCTTATTAATTCTAGCTAAAAGCGCCATTTTTGCAATAAATAGAATATGTTTTGCCGTTTGCATTGTTGTGGTTTTATGAAAGTTCTTAGAAGGCATTCTTTACGGAACACTATTGCTTGTTTCGAATACATAAAATTATTTCAGTTTCATCCAGTTCGTAGGTTAACTTTATGAATAAAAAATAAATGGTAAACGACCTAGAACTATTATAAACATTTTTTAATTTCCTGCACATGATACAGACAAGGATCGTATTACAAATAAATGGAACATCTAGAAATAAATGCCATCCAAGAATTATGAATTCATTCGAAACGAATTCATTACATTATAAATACGTTTTATAATCTCATCGCTTCAAACAATTAATTTTTAAATATGTTAATGCCAATCACTTTAATATTCGTAAAAACGGAGTATCTGACAAATAAATTCCTGTTCCTGCATCATTACATTTTGTACATAGAAAAATAATTAAATACTCAAAAAAAGATTAAAAACCTTACCGAATGTCAAATTAACCATTAACTCCAAATATTTCGTTATCACGCAACGAGAAACTGGAGCATTTAAGTGCAGTGCAAAGATGCCATAACAGGCGAAATTACAAGTGTGGTGATCATGGAATCCAAATATGTACGTTTTCAAGTGACGTGTTTTTGATTTAATCTATCCAATTATTACATACGAAATGTAAAGAACAAATAAATAGACAATTAATAAACATTAGTAAGTGATATGATAAACCATTTTTATTTTGCATATTAAAAAAAAAATAAAAATTGGTAACACCGCGCGTGAATCCATTAAGATAAATCTTAGCAATTAAAATAAATAAATAAATAAATAAATAAATAAATAAATAAATAAATAATTAAATAAATAAATAAATAAATAAAATAGTATTTATTGATGGCAAAGCTCAGGCCATTTAGCCAGCTCTTCCGCCTGGCCATAGAATGTTCTCGAGGCCCTGAAAGAAACGTTCAAATTAATTATTATTCCAGATTAATCATCTGAATTTTACTTCTGGAATTAATCAACTACCATCTTATTATTTAAATCAATTAATAAATGATTAATTCCCTAGATATACAATTTCTAGGTGGTGTTTCTTGCACTCCACAGTTGTATAATATCTTAAACAGGACAATATTATAATTTTCTGAATGACTAGCTGACCCGGCAGACTTCGTACTGCCTCAACGATAAATAAAAGACCTAAACTTTTGTATAAAATGATTTTAAAACAAACAAATCGAATCCGTATTTAATAAAAAAGCATTTTTTAAATAAAGCATTAAGTTTTATTATTATTTTCGACACATCATGTTATTTACTAACAAAACATGGTATTCCTGAAATACTGGCTATTTATAAGGTTTAAATTTGATATTTACAGACTTACATTGTTATGATACAGCCTGTTAATCAATTGAAAGCTTTCTCATAAACTATATTTTTTCTTTTGTTTTGTGTTGCGTAAATAAACAAAGAAGGTTTTCCGACTCGCGAACACGCGACGTATAATTGTCCATGCGCGAAACAGGGAAACTCTAAGTTGATTCCACAAACTTCTAACGACTGTCCTTGCGATTTATTTATGGTCATCGCAAAGGCCAGACGTACTGGAAATTGTAAGCGTTTAAAATCGAATGGTAAGTCCGTTGGAATCTTCGGTAACCGAGGGATCAAGACATCATTTTCTTTGTATTTTCCTTTTATGATTGATGCCTCAATGACGTTATTCATCAGCTTTTTCACACCCAGTCTTTTTCCAGTGCATAGTCGTGGTTGATTAATGTTACGCAACATGATGACAACTGATCCTACTTTTAACTGCAAATTGTGAGGTGGTAATCCAGGCAATCCCAGTGAATTTAAAAACTCCATGGGATAGTTGACTACGTCATCCTGGTTCATAACGGTGTCGACTGATTTGAAGGAAACCAACTTTCCTGGAAGAAAATTCTGAATGGTCGCATTGAGATCCTCGACATCTTTATTTTTCGTCGCCAATATTGCTCGTTAAGCTACCCAATTATAGTTATTGAACTTTTGCGCTATGTCTGGGAAAACACGCTGAATAAGCTCCTCTTTTGAGTGTGTGATGTGACAAAAATCTGTGGATAATGTGATGAATCCGGTCGAGGTGTCCACTGCAACTTTATTATTTCCAATGTCTAACAACTGCTTCGCAAACACATTTGCAGTTTCATCTTGTTGCAAAAATACTCGCATGTTAGTTGTTAAGTGGAGTGTCTTTACGTACTGCCACAAATTAGAAGATTTTAGGCATGCATTTAGTTCATCAGCAACAGTTGATCGGGGAATAACTGAAAGAGCCTGACGAAAATCACCTGACAACAGAATCATGGCCCCACCAAAACTATTTTGGTTGTCACGAAGATCTTTCAACGTTCTGTCCAGTGACCTTTTATGGGCCATTGTGCATTCATCCCAAACAATCAATTTGCATACCTGTAGGATCATAGCCATTGCGCTATTTTTGGGGATGTTAAAAATTGGTGTTTCGGTGATTTGCATGTTTAATGGTAATTTCAAGGCAGAATGTGCAGTTCGCCCGCCTTCTAGCAGAGTCGCAGCTATTCCAGATGAAGCCAACGCTAGAGCAACATCATTTCGCGATCTGATCCTCGCCAAAAGCAATGAAATTAAAAACGTTTTTCCGGTTCCTCCGGGAGCATCAAGGAAATAAAGTCCTCCAGGTTCACAGTTTCTATCAATGTGTCGTACGCAATTCTTTATTGTTGATTTAATTGTGAAATATTTGAACGAACTGTTTCAATCAATGCTTCAATGTCGTACTTTTGCTCTATTTGCAACTCGTGGTTTAATGCATCGTGCATATGACGATTGGGTGCTGTCATTCCCAAACACGACAATACTTTTTTGACATAAAAAAACATATATCTTCTATCATGATCAATGTCTCATTGTAAATTTCTTCAGTCATTTGTAGTGTAGGATTAAAAGTTTGACGGCACACCGATGCAAAACATCCTCAGACATGTCATCTCTACACTTAACCCACAAATGTTTTGGATTCGAAGGAAAACATGTCGATATGATCATCGCAAACAATGTACGAATTTGATGCGGCGATGAAGATATTACGGAATCCTTGATCGGATCATCCCAGTGTGAATCGTTCTCAAGTAAATATAATAGTTGACATGCTTCACGGTAAGTCGTACACAGCTGTCCATTAACCGTTATCAGTTGTTTAAACGATGTCGGACCACGAACATTCACCAACAACAACCGCAAATAATAACATTCATCGTTATTTGGATGTATTGTGCATATGCGTTCCAGATCATCTGAAGCAAATACATTTGGATGTCCTCCAACTTGTGCTCCTTGTTTTCGAAGCTGAAACGATTTCGATGATGCGTTCCATGTGTAATAGCGTGGCATGTCAGCATGCGGCAAAGTGCGAGCAAAATCATCAGTTTGACAGACTGTGAAGAAACTTGTTAATGTTGTCGATGGTGGATGTGCCGCCCTGTCTGCAGCGTTAGATTCATTAAAATAAACTCGTTGACCATTTTCTAAATGGACAACTGTAGGGTGTCTTTCATGGATCGCAAATGAAAAGGTACGCCAAATTGCTTCTTTGCTACTTACATAGCGACCCATGTGGTACCGTGATATTTTATCATTTGCATTGGTTACACCGAAGAAAGCCATATCACTACCTTTGTTCACATATTTACACATGCACTTTATCGACTTCACAGAGTTACAATATTCCGCATTGATGTGAGTCTAAAAAGCTTTGTACAATATTGGTGAGTATGGCACAATTCAACGATTATCTACACCAACATTTTGTCCTCTTACCTTCAGAACTACCGATCGCCCATTGCCTGCAACTGATCACCGACGATACAATGGGTATCCATCATTTCCCGTTATGGTTTCAGCAAGTAGGTCTCTTGGGTATCACTTGGAACACTTGCCGTCGACCATGCAGGGTGAATTGTAGTTGAAAAGTCCGCAAGGTCCATGTATAATGTGTTTGGTAACAACTGCATGCAATTTTGGGTCAACTATTTCATCAGGAATTTCAGCTGAAATTATGGAATCAATCTCATCTGGCCTTATTTTTTCCACTAACCAGACTAAAATGTGCGCATGTGGCAATCCACCCTTTTGCCATTCTACAGAGTACATCCAACAACGTACTCGGCCATACACACAATGCTTTATTAAGAAATTCATGAGAGATTATAATTTTTGTTTAAAATCTCTGGCAGTTATGTCATGTCTACCAATTGGTGTTTGGCTATGTAGTAATTCCCTCTCGATTTCGGACCATTTAGGGTTACATGTGAATGAAGTAAATAAGTCTGGGTGGCCATAATGCCTAAGATATGATATAGCATTGTGAGCATATTCATGCATGTGGCGTGGGCTTCCTATACAAGTGGCTGGCAAAATTGTCATTCTTCCTACATTATTCACATTGCCATCGACATTTATAGCATCGCGGAGATGAATGTATTCCTCTGATCGTAGCCGTCGTTGGTTCAAACGGATGTATGTCAATCGTTCAGTCTCAATTTTGACATACATAACAACTGCAAACTGATGAAAAAGTCGTTGACACATCAAAATATGATTTACTTCACCTTGACGGATCATGAGTCTGTATGAATAGCACTAACATTTTTGTTGGTTTCAGCACCTGAAATCAAAAATTATAAATGTTTAAATTGTTCCTTTGATGAATTGAATTTAAAATTATTATTTAATCTTGTTCAACTTATTTACCTGTTATTTGATTTACCATTTTGATATTAAAGTAATATCCACCTTCCCCCTGCCAGAAGATTAAAGGATATTGTAGTGCATCATAACTCCTGTGTGTTTCAGATACACGTTTTAAATCACTATTGCGACGATAAAGCACAATTTCTCTAGATTGTAAATTTTCTCCCACAATGCCAACAGGCACTTCATCAATGGTAGGTGAATTAAACCTCCTTGTGTGTTCACCGGCAGGTGTTAGGTCAGCTCGAATGCTAATATTATGGCTATCAGATGGCATCCGATCCAATGCTATTTTGAACATGTTTACTAAATTGTTATTCTGATGAAGAAACATTTCTAATTCTTGGACAGTGGTTATCTTCGCTGTTGCATTGTGAGCACAACGATTATCAATTTCCGCATCTGAATTGCCCATGTAATAAATTTGTAAAAAATTGATGATCTGCATCAGGTAGTGGAAACAGTGTTCCTAGTAAGTGATAAATTTGTCCTTGTATCTGTAATTTTTAAAAATTTGTCCATTAATTATTTCCGATATATATATATATATATATATATATATATATATATATATATATATATATATATATATATATTTCAGTACAAACGTGAATATTATAAAAAAAATTATGGTATAATACCTTGAAAGTGGGCATGAAATTGTCCTGTATAATATGTGTAGCGCCAAATGATGTCATTTGGAAACAGGTGTTATATTTCTGAATGTTGGCCAAGAAGTGCTTAGAATCATTTCCAATCCCAGAAACGAAAGAACGTAAAGGAACTGGTGGCGGGACCATTTGTGGCAATTTTACTTTGCCTCCAGCACAAAATATTCCAGTAGATTCACCAGTGTATTTTAACGCCTTACAATATTTAAAATTATTTTCATTTCCCCAATTGTTACCGATTTGTCAGCACAATAATCAATTGCCGGATCATAGTGGAAATATATCTCGTTCAAGAATCACAGAAGCACTGCGTCTGCGGATTTGCACAATTTCATTATGTCTAGCTTGCTCTGGTTGTATTTGATGTGAACGAATTCGTTGCATTCTAAGCCTATCTACTACATTGTCACTCACTAAAGAACGCAATTCTGACATTAGCAAATACCGAACTATTTTCTTGATCTGTCTTCTCTGGTCATCAGTTCGGTTAGCGAGTGTGAGGTAGCTCTTCTCACATTTGATTGCGACGACCTAACGTCAGGTCGTCTTCTCCTTGCATTCGTTAATTGAGAAAATTTAATCGCTCATTTGCGTAATGTGACTAGTCACAAAATATCACCACACACAACATAAGATCCTCACAACGCGACGCGAATTTGAACTTTATGCAGCGGCGAAATAAATTTACAAATTCACCTGCTCCATTCTTTTTAGAAAACGTTTGTATGGAAATAGAAAAGGGCTGTTTTGAGGGTTTTCCCGGCAATTATTCGAATTTTTCTCAACTTTTAAACCTTCCCTAGACCTCCAAAAACATTTCAAAACCAAGATAAGATAAATCCGTTCAACCGTTCTCGTGTTTTAGGGAGACTAGCGAACAGAAATTAATTTTTATATAAATATAGATGGCCTAAATAAATCTGCTCTTTAAGAATTATTTGTCTCCGGGAAGAAGGATCGATGAAAGCCGTCAGCAGTCGTTATACTGTCGGTAGTCAACTTCGGTCAACTTCATGTTGATTACAATTAATATTGGCATTTTCAATACGAAATAATAATTAAAATTAATTATTTTTCATAGCATTCATTTAATTTTTCTCATGGTCCATAGGAGGTGTGAAACCTGTATATATTTTATTAATTAAAACTAAAAATAATGCTAAAAGACTCGCCTTTTTCAAAAAATTGAATATGACATTCTTTAAAGGGATAATTTTATACAACAAACTTTGAGACAAAAATCTCTGTCTCTAATTTTGAAGTTTTAAAATATTTTCTTCAATTTTTGAAAACTTGGGGTTGTCAGTGAAAATGACATCTGCACCATTCTCTAATGCACTATTCAACAACAAAATTTAATAAAAAATTTGAAAACATTTTCTTGAAAATTTTGAAAATGTCCCAGAGGCGATATGTAAAATGTCCCAAAAATTAAAATGGCTACACCACCTGTTTAAGAATTTTTTTCTAAATTTAGCTACTGGATTTATCGTTTTTTCGCTCCCTGCGTCCGGCAAAAATAGCTTTTGGGTGGGAATCTCCCCGTTATCCTACGAACAATTACCATACTTTCTCTTCTTACGTTAGAAATTGCGAGAAAGTAATATTGAACCATTTTCCCAGGAGCTTCATGTAAAGTTTCCCCACATTTTAAAGAAAGCTTCAAAATCGCAACTTCTGGAATGGAACGAGATCGACCGAGGAATATTCTTCTTGGAAAATATTCTAGATATGCTTTAGGCGCTAGTGGTGTTCACAGACGGACGGTCGTTTTCAAAATATTGACTTTTTCGGCATCAGGGATCCCAATATGTGTATTTCCGTTGAGGTCCCGAAATCGATTTTCCGCAACATTACGTAACTTTCTCATTACTGCAAATATTTCCCCGTGTATACGTACGGATCAGTTATTGACGAAACCTTTTTCTGTTTCTCTGTACTTTCCCATATACGTACGTATTACGGAGTAATATACGTAATATAGGGAAAGTTGTGTAATACTGGGGAAAATAGATTTTTTGATCAGCACGTTTCCAACGATTTGTAAACACTGTTGTATTTGTGAGTTAAAGTGCTTCAAATTACTTCAAAAAGGTTTTCAAAATCTCAAAAAGTTTCTGTGAAAAACAACTTCAAGTTTCGAAGAAAGTAGCGCTTAAACGCCAGTTTTTAAAAATCGGCTCCAAAGTTTTCGAAAAAAATGGCTACTTATGACGAGATTTTACTGTTCTTTAATGATCTTAAAATAATATTTCTACTCTACAATTAGGAAACCGAAAAATTAAGAAAATGTCAATAAAAAATGTATAGCTTGCAAGAGTATGCAGCAAGTCCTAGTAGCTTACCGAGACCAAAGAAATAGAAATACGGAAATTTCTGTGCTATTTATAGCAGCACTAGTTAATGTTGCATTATAGAACGAAATATTACGAAGAAACTACTAAAATTTTGAAATAATATGTTCATGACTTTCATGAAAATGGTAAAAAAGTGGGAATAATTGGTAATAATAGGGAAAATCTCTACCGTAATTTTTGTAGTAATAGAAAGATTCTGAAAAAATGCAAACTTTTACAATTATCGAAAAATTTGAGTTGACTCGAAAAATCGGATCTATGTCACATTTATAAGAGTATTTTACTCTATTCTTATAAATAATTATAGAAAAATCTTGAGCCGTTTTTGATACATTTTTAAAAAGGTTCCAGTGGCTTCATGTAAAGTACCCCGAAATTTTTATAGTAAGTTTTTCAAAATCGTAGCCGGATTGACAGGGATTACTTTATTTTGGAAAAAAATCTTATGTATGGTTTCGGCGCTACTGGTTTTCACGACAGGCCGACGGACGGACTTTTTGCTGTCATTATTTCCCCGTATACGTATGTATATACGCAATAATTTACATAATATAGGAAAACATATGTAATGCTGGGGAAAATCGATTGCGAAATTTCAAAGGAAATACATGTTCTAGAGACCCCTGATACCGAAATAGTATTTTTTCAAAACGTCCGTCCGTCCGTCTGGTGTATGTCAACAACAGTAGCACCTAAACTATTTGTAAGTTTTTTCCCAATTGAAGAAACATTGGTCTATTTGGCGTGAGTCGAAGCTGCGATTTTGAAAATTATCATTACTCTCTGGGAGTACTTTATATGAAGCTCCTGGCAGATTTTCAAAATTTTATTAAGAAAGGTTCCCAATTTCTTCTTTAAATATCTTGTAAGAAT
Organism: Gryllus bimaculatus; assembly: GCA_017312745.1. Lineage (NCBI taxonomy): Eukaryota > Metazoa > Arthropoda > Insecta > Orthoptera > Gryllidae > Gryllus > Gryllus bimaculatus. Next base: position 812,121 of record BOPP01000280.1, read on the forward strand.
AGACGGAAAATATACTTGTAAAGGAGGCATAGGTCTGATTTTCAAAGTTAACTCTGTATTTTCGAATATTTCAAAATTTTTATTGTTTTTCGGGATGAATCTAGGAAAGGTTTCTCCTTAAAATAAAATTTGGTTTCCATAATTTGTTCTTTCAGTAAGGTCATGCCCATTTTTTAAAAAGATTTTAGCATTTCTCGCGCAATATTACATGCATTTTGGGAAACTTAAAAAAAATTACATAAACAAGACTTTCTCCAAACGGACAAAATTTTTTCTTTTAAACTTTTGCTAGAAATTTTTCTAAATGCACTCTACGATATTACATAAATGCCATATTGCTCTAGGCTATTGTTTGTATTTTTCGAAAAATTACAAAAGTTCAATTATTTGACTTGTCTCATACGTGGTAATATTTACATTAGTAGCAATTTGTTCACATTTTTTATGTTTATAAATACATGTGCTTTAAACAATGACGAGTGGTTGTAAATTGGAAGTGTTTCACAGCAAATTGCCATTTAGGACGAGGATTTACTGTTCTTTAATATTCTTGAAATAATATTTCGCTCTAGTATTAGGAAACCGAAAAATTAAGAATGTAGATGCCAGCAGGCAAGGGTATGTGAAAAGTTCGAATAGCTAGCCGAGACCAGACAGACGGACGGACGAACGGACGGACGGACGAACGGACGGATGAACGGACGAACGGACGGACGGACGGACGAACGGACGGACGACCGGACGGACAAACGGACGGACGGACGAACGGACGGACGAATGAACGAACGGACGAACGAACGGACGGACGGGCAGACTGACGCACAGACCGACGGACAGACAGATGGGCATTTCGCCGTCATTTTTTTCCGTATCAAAAACCCACAAAAGAGGGATCTGGGCTTCACTACGTGCTTAGAGGATTTTTTCTTCCCCGTATACATACATTTATACTGTAAACTTTACCTCCCTGTGGTTGAGATACCAACAGTACATTCAAATAGCGCAGGGTGTGCGTCCTGCAAGAGTTTTGAAACCCCTATATATATAAATATATATAGTCGTGGAACCGCGGCAGTTGCTTCGGCAAGCTTCGGTTCGCCCCGATGTCCGCCGGGAATTCGCCCTCCCTCGGCGACCAACTCCT
>BOPP01000280.1:823993-861128 GCA_017312745.1 Gryllus bimaculatus
GTGGACAGTGCCGAACAGACATCTGTGCGAAGCCGAGAAAGGTCACTGAAAGGATTAGAATAGCCGACAAACATTAATCTCGCATCGTTCGTTCCCGTATTTGTGAGACATTGTACACACCGGCTGGGGCGGACCCCGGCGAAATCATCTGCCGTTACGTTGGGCCGGAGGAGCTGGACACCGAGGGGTGGCGAATCCCCGACGGCCTTCGGGGCGAACCGAAGCTTGCGGAAGCCACCGCCGCCGTTGCAACGACGGCCCCGGACGCATCCGGAGGGAGCAGATGGTTTTGTTTTTTAAATGTCGAGGTGGTATGTGCATTGGAGTTGATCGGCGTGCTTTTTTCAAGACCTAAGCATTACTGTTTGTAAATATTATTTATAAGGTGTATTTTTTGTTATTAAAACGTTTAGATGTATAAAAGAGTTTATAACAATTCTATTCCCATGTTGCACCAAATTCCTAGAGACCCATTCACGAAACGGTACCTGTCCCTTACATAATTTTATTGTCGTGAAAGTACCGCTTCCCAGGTACGTCACAGCTGGCGCCCGAACAGTATGGACTCGTGTATTTAAGAAATGTGTCTCTAGGGAATTTGACAAAACATAGGAAGTTTACAGTGTGCATAAACTGTATTGAGGATATAAATGTTAATGTATGTGGAGTGTATATTTTGTTAGTAATTATTAATAATAAAGTAGTTAGAAAAGTGCTATTGGAAAGGAAAATAAGTATTGTTGTGAATAGAAATTACTAGCAGATATAATAATTGTGCAACAAAGTAGATCTGGAAATAATTTGTAAGCAGTTATATGTATTCATTATTTGGAGGGCAACAAAAGCAATCATATGTGCGCTGGTAAAAGTGTGTGATGCTATGTTTAAATGGGCATTTTGAATGTTTATGTATTGTTAGTGAGGGAATTTTACAAAGAAGGTATCAAACTAAATTGGGTGTGGTTGTTGCAAAAACATATGGAGTTAATTGAGAGAGATGCAAATTAGTGTAAAAACATATAGTGAATTTGCACAATTTTAAATTCTTGATGTTAATAATTTTAAAAGAATTTATTACCAGTATATATTGGTTTATTTGGTGGATATGTTATGTATTAGGAAGGCAATTCTTGTGTATTGTTTATGTGACTGTGGAATTTTTTTCATAGAAATAGTGTATTTGTGTATTAGCTGGTAATTGAGGATCTGTTGTTGATCATTGAAATATCAAGAGTAATAGTGTGTGCTAGGACAAGGTGTCGAATAACGGCTAGGATATTAGCAAAGAGCATTTATTGCAGAGCTTGGCCCAGTTAATTAGTGGGGTAATTATTGTACCGTTGTCGAATTAGGCAGACGAGATAGGCGGTGTTGTAAATACAGAGACATTAGGAAGCTAGTAGAAAGGTTGTGTAAACATTACGGATTAGCTGGGGACGAACAGTAGATTCAAGATAATAAGATAGAGGCCCGAAGCATAATGTTGGATCAGGATGAGAAGGTCGAACGAGTAGATGAGACGGATGAAGGAATTGGGAGTATTTTTTTGGAGAGCAGGAATATTGGCAAGCACATATGAGGAGAAATGGTGGGGATAAACATTAACTTCGTGCATTTATGAGAAACATAATTTCAGTTGGTAGAGAGACATCTCTGGGGTGGGAGCTATTCGCGGGGAAAGGCGAGCGCACTTCTGAAGGCAGTGGGCTGAAAGCACTTGGTTGAGACACTTCCCTGGGGTGGGATCTATTCGCGGGGAGAGGCGAGTGCGCCTCTGAAGGCACTTAGTTGAAATCACATGGGTGATAGACTGGAATTCTCAGTGAGAATTTTAGAGGAAGTGTTAAAGCACTTCAAAAGTAAATTGGCGAATCCTTTGTGATTGCGTATTCGCTACAGGATTTCGCAACTTCTGAATTTGTATTTTGGAGGTTTCGCATAGTTCAGAGGATTGTAGTGAGCTCCGCACCTGCGATCGGGGTCGATATACCCCGGTTGGTGAGGTTGTGCGCCCCCGAACGCATTCCAGAGAAGGCCGTCTGGAAGCTTCGTCGCGCCCACCCGGACCCCCTCGAGAACATCTGCCACGGAGGGCTCTCAGGCAATGTAAATGGGGGCAATAAACCTTTTGAAGTATTGTCAAAGCGGTGACCCTCCGAGGCACAAGAAAGGTCCTTAGGGACAACTCTGTAAATCTAAGTATAAAGTAATTTTGTACTCTTCTCTAGTTGTAAGCTTTCCTTTTAATTTTAATCGTTATTTTTTCTTTTTATTCAATCTTTTCTTTCTTTTATTTTTTTAATGTAACTTCTCTGGTACAGCTTTATCCAGGAATAAACGTTGTCTTTTACCAGTAATCAAATTGTATATTGTGAATGCCCATGAATTTAATTACCAATTCCTTCCATCACCTAATTTTATATGAGCAAAGGAAATTGTTACAATTGGCTAGTTTTTATACGAGTAAAGAGAATAGGACCGACTGAGCTTTAACCGGGCCGCTAACCGCGCATTTCCCTTCGCTGGGAGATGAGTGGAGGTGTTACAATATGTATGTGTATATATATATATGTATATATGTATGTATATGTATGTGTATATATGTATGTATATATGTATATATATGTATATATGTATGTATATGTATGTGTATATATGTATGTATATATATATGAGTATATATATATGTGAATATATGTGTATATATGTATATATGTGTTTATATATATGTATGTTTATATATATTCTTACTAACCTACCTACTCCCACAACGTGCCACCTTCACAGCAGCACGCATGAACCGTAAGCGGGTTATCAAGATTTTGCTCGTGAAGCGAGCTTAAAAATCTAGGGAGCAGGATATTCAGGGTGCGAGAAAGGTTTGAACCCTTGACACAATAAAAATCACAGATTGCACACAAACGAGCGTATAGTTTACTAATAAACTTCTAGTGGCATAAGCTCATGACAAAAAACAAGAATATAGAATCACACTTTTACAAAGAATGATCAAAACACAAATAGAAACCTTTACAACACACACTCATATGAATGAACACATAATTTACACAAAAATTGATACTCTAAAATAATTACCCTAATCTACACTGGGAATTGCCTTGGAAAATTAATTATATCTAAATTTATGCTATTCTAATTACATTGCACATGAAACCAAAATTTCAATTTACAATCTCCTGTTTTAAAATATTACATGCGAAGAACAAAATGTGTGCAAGTGCACTACTCTCGTTTACAATTTAACTGTGTCTGAAAATAGCAGAATAATAAATGTCCTAAGTAGAATGTTTTATGCAGGCAATAGCGCATCGAAACGTCTCCTACTATAATACTGCAATTGGTTGCCACCCATGTCCTCAATTTCTTAACACTTTCCTATAATATTTTTTCCCTGCTGAAGTGAACTTGACCTATATTCCGCTCCCTAACCGTTACCTCGTGGACTTCCCACTTTTGGCCTTGATGGTCGTGCGCTGGTGTCTGCGTCGACGTCGCTCGCTCGCAGCTTCTGCGTCGTAAGAGACGGAATTCGCCTCTGCCGTCTACGCTGTCTTCTTGCGTCCTCCTCCGTTCTTCTTCGTAGCCGGCCTCCTCTTCCTCCTCGACTGCTACTGGCGCCTCTGACTACACCCACGTTGCGAAAATGTCCCTTGCACTTCACCGAATACTCGTGCAAGTTCCTCGCTCGTTGCTACTTCTACTTTGCTAAACCAGAACTTTCAATTTCTTCTCTCACAACGGGTAACTTTTACTTCCCGTGTCGTTCATTGAAGAAACACTTTACTGAATCTGCACTATCTCGCAGACGAGTGACTAGAACGTCTGTTTGACGCCGAATACTCCTACCTAGCAGTCGTTGAAGCGGCAAACAATATCTAAACTAATCATAACGAAAGTGTTGGCTCGGCGAGCGGTGATCAAAATGCTACTGGCTCGGCGATCGGGAATCCAAAGAGAAGAGCTGCTTACTCGACGAGTGGTGGCAAGAAAAGAGAGCTTCCGCTTGCGGGTTCGCGTATTTCTCGTCCGACGCCTGGGGAAATTCTCAGTGGTGGGGCTGCTTGCCCTCTCTCAACCCTTTACAAGGAAAACGCTAGTTCGCCTTCGTTTAGTACGGGCAACGGATACTAGGCCGCGCGTTTATGAACATTTGCTTTACGCGTCTGCTATCCTCGCTGCCTCTGTAGTGTACATATACGAGACGGTGGTGTTATGGGGTTGCACACTTCCATAACGCCACAATATGTATGTGTATATATATGTATATATGTAAATGTGTATATATATATATATTGTGACGTCAACAAATAATATTATAATATTTTGATATCGAAATAGCTTTCATCACAGTTAAGTAGGTCGCGGAACTGAGCTTTTGTTGCGAAGAACCCTAACGACCACCCGGCCGCGCCCGCACATTGACAGCTGCCCGACCGACAGCTGAGTAGGGCGTCGCATAGTAGCGGAGGCATTTATGGCCCGTCATATACACCTCGCGCTTCCAACATTCGTGGAGCCACCGGGCACTTAAGACAATACGCGCCCGCGTTTCCTTGTGCCACGCGCCCGCGCGACGAATCCAAATTCCCAAAATGGTTATTTACAACTCGAGAGTGGCCGATCAGCCTCCGCTGACAAATTTATGGGCCAGAAAAAACGCAACCGCTCGAACAAGTGTTCGGACAGCTGCGAGAGAAGCTTCTGGAACCGCTCACAGAGAGAGCGAAAGAGAGAGACGGAGAGAGACGGAGAGAGTGACGGAGAGAGAGACGGAGAGAGAGACGGAGATAGAGACGGAGAGAGAGAGACGGAGAGGGAGAAACGGGGAGAGAGAGAAACGGAGAGAGAGAGATCTCCCTGGAAAATTCCGTTAACGGTGTATCCCGATTGGGGAACTTCAAAATTAAAACGTACTTAGTTTAGGCCTATGGGACCTCTCATAGTGAGGGAAGGAGCAAATCTGCAGGTTCGGAAAAGTTTTGGGAGAGGGAAACGGAGGTAACTTAGACGCGAGATGTGCAGAGAAACTTCACTTTTAATTCAGACTCTCGAATGAGCACTTTTAAGAGTATTTCAGACTCTCGAATAAGCACTCAAAAATTATTATTCAATACTACAATGAGAATGTGCGTTGTTTACAAAATTGATGGAAAGCTACTGGTTACGAAATGTGGTTCTGTAGATTGTTGTCCTCTTAAGCTGCTACCATTTAATACAATCAGTAGACTATTCTTTACCGTAGATAAATAAAACATATTAAGTGAAACTTTGTCTTGAAAATATAGAATGAATTAAATTTGCAACACACATTCAAATATGTTCGATTTACCGTACTCGTATAGTTCAATTCAGCGTCACTCTTCGCGGAAATATAGTAAAAATCTATCGGTAATTAAATTAGCAAAAAGGTATAAAATCGATACTAAACTGAACTGTTTATGGGTTTTGACACATTCACCATCTCGTAAATTTTAATTTCGTTAATAATCCAGTAAACGTTTAAATTTTGTTACCTTTTGTCTTGTCTTGGCTATAGAAAAAACAGCTGAAATTATATATCCTACTAACCTGCAACAAGTAATGAAATCACTTAAACACAGCAAGATATGAAAACCGCTAATATTAATAGATGAAGTCACATAAATTCAAGAACACAATCAGATGCGTCAGTTGTTAGATGGCTCCAACCAAGTTCCATAACGTCAATAAAAACCAAAGTCCTGACGCATTTCTTAATAATGTTTCTGGGTGAATAAAAATGGCAGGAGTTGTATGTGCCAATAGATTTAATATATATATATATATATATATATATATATATATATATATTGAAACGAAGAACGTTTCTGTATTAGAACAATGATCTTGAACAAAGAACTGGATCTTTATCTCGCACGCTTCTGTGTGACACGCCGGCTGTTATAGGAACGAATGTACGCCATTGACGCGAACCTCGAACCGTCAATCTGTCAAGAAACTAGAAATTAGTCTGACTTATATTGAATCGAAGAACGTTTCTGTATTAGAACAATTAAAATTGATCACTAATTATAATTAAAATAAAGTACTGAATTTGATCAGCGCAGTAACGCCGCCGCCGCCACCAACGGTCAAATCGGGGGGTAAACGGCGAGGTGAGCGACGGTTAGAGTAGTGCGCGGAGAGGCCTTGAGTGAAGCACGGACGGGGCAGTGCTGCGTCCAAGAGATTAATTGTCGTTGTTAAGTGCAGTTCGGACTGAGTGTGGCCGCTGAGTGTGTAACTAGGTTTGATAAGGATTAACAATCAGATGATTAGTGAAAGTGGAATTGCGCACCAGAACTGATAAAAACCAATAAGAGAGGAAATCGAGTTGCCGATGGACTCGTGTCATATTCCCGCTCTGGTATAATATAACAGTGGGCAGTACTGCTCGGACATCCGCGGAATGTGGAGAAAGGTCGCTGGAAAGACTAGAACTGCCGTCGAACATCAATCACGCGTCGTGCGTTCCAGTACCCGTGAGACATTATTTGTACCGGCTGGGGGTGGACCCCGGCGAATTCATCGGCCGTTACGTTGGGACCAGAGGAGTTGGTCGCCGAAGGAGGACGAATTCTCGGTGGACTTCGGGGCGAACCGAAGATTACTGAAGACACCGCCGCTGTTGCCACGACGGCCCCGGTCGCCTCTAGAGGAAGCAGGTGGTTTTTAAAACATCAAGGTAGCGTTGACCGTGCGCTTGTTTCCAAGGCCTGCGCATTGCGATTTGTAAATACTATTTGTAAAGTGTGTTTTCTGATCATTAAAATATTTAAATGTGCAAAAGAATTTATAACGATTATCTTCCTAAGCTGCGCCAAATTCCTGGAGACCCATTCACGAAAATGAACCTGTCCCTTGCATAATTTATTTGTCGTGAAAGTACAGCTTCCCAAGTAGGTCACAATATATATATATATATATATATATATATATATATATATATATAATGCCATTTTGCTCGAAAATATGATGGCACTTATATTGTTTTTTATTTCAGGTCTTCAATTGTCTACCATATGAAATCAGATCGAAAATAAGTCTTATCAAAATATTTTGTTAGGAAAGTATTATGTATTAATATATATGGGCCCTACGACTAAAATAGCACGTTAGGACAATGTTATGGTGATCTAGTACGTTTTATACTTCCAAATATTAACCTACTGATTGAATATGACAGAGGACCTCACTATATTCTTTAAATTTCTGATAATGTTTAGGAGCGGTGCCATCGATTTGTTTTCGTCTTTTGTATTCGTCCACGCTGATCCGTAAATTATTCGAGGAAATAATGAAACAAACGACTGTGGAAGTAGCAGAGCTTCAAGGAGACGCTTCTATATGTTAGGAAAATTTGAATGATAATGCTCATTTCAAGTCCTGGACATCTGTATTTCTTTCAGTTCAGTGAAGTATTCACTATCTCATTACTTGCGAAGTTAATTAGGGATGAAACGCTTTATAGCATTATTATGTATTTACTGGGGTCAGGAGTTTGTCGGATGGAAAAAGGAGATCCGAGCGAGCGCGCTGATGCACGTTGCGTTGCAGATCTGCGAGCGTCCGGTGCGCGTGCACTACGTGGAAGGCGCCGACCACTACACGCTGCCCAGCAAGCGCCAGACGGCGGCGCTGGTCAACGCAGCGCTGGAGGCAGCCCACAAGGAGCTCGCTGTGGACTTCAAAACCGTAATCACGAATCCTCAAGGAAACGATTTCCTCAGCCTCAAGGACATCCGCAATTAAGTAACGGACGACGTTCTCTGGGAGAAGATGTTTAAACTATCAATTCGCCGGGCGTGTAGAAAGAACCCTTCTAGTGAGCACGGACTTTAATTGGGAGCGCTGGCCATTCGACAGCCAGACCGGGTTCTCTCCAAGAAACACAAAAGAAGAGGTCAGCGCCGACGAAACTACTCGAAAAAGAGTTACTGGATTGCTGAGGGACCGCCGCACCGCCTGGTAGTGAAACCACACCTCGGTTAGGAATAGGGGAAAGTCTTCTTTCGTCGCAACATTGATGTCCTCCCTTAAAAGCTTTTTACGTGATGTATTTACAGCTGCCTCCAACAGATTTAATTTGTTTTAGTTATGATTTTGTAAATCATCCCTTAATTGAAAAATAATATAAAAAGATAAAATATAAACTTCATCTGACGCATGTGTAATTGACGACACGTTCCACTATAAACTAAATGAGAAAACCTGTGACAAGATGAGCAGTTCGTTATTAAATTTGGATCTTTATCTCGCACGCTTTTGTGTGACACGCCGGCTGTTATAGGAACGAATGTACGCCATTGAAGCGAACCTCGAACCGTCTATCTGTCAAGAAACTAGAAATTAGTCTGACGTTGCAGTCGCTGATTCCAATGTCCGCAATGTCATGCGAGTGCCCCTCGTGCCATACGGAGTCGAACGCCGACCGCATATCTAGAAAAACACCGGCAACCTCTGCCGTCTTTCGAGAGAGAGGCCGATCTCGATACATAGCAGCATCAGTTGTAGCGCGGAACTGAGACCAATTTGAAACACAAATTGTTCGTCTCCAAGTCATTTAAGGCGCCGTATTTCCCATTACAAGCGCTCCAGGATCAGACGCTCAAACTATTTCGCAAGAAGTGAGAGGAGACTAATTGGCCTCTAACCGCACGGGAAAAGTTGGTCCTTGTTAGGCTTCGGTATCATGGATACTGTCGCGATTTTCCACGCTCTGGGGAAATATCTTAGCGCTAGGCACGAGTTTAGGAGTTCCCGCAGGAACTTCTCCCCGTTGGCGCCGAGCGCACGGAGCTGGGCGGCTGTTATATCGTCCGGTCCGCATGCGTTGCGCGCACCTCGTGGAGCTCCCTTCCCGTTACACGACACGCAGAGGTGCCCAGGTACTCACGAAAGGGCATAACAGTGCTCTGGTTCCCGAAGTTGCCGGATACGAATGGGAAGAACTGCCGTTCAAGCGTCTCCGCGAGTTCGCTTTTGGCGGCATCCTCCCACACGTATTCCGGCTGACAAGCTCCCTTACGGAGGTAAAACCCAATCCCATTACGTGTTTCGAACTTTTGAACAGCAGTATACCATTATCAGCTACTACGATTCATTGGTAATGCCCGTCTAATGCCTGATACTGAAAGAACATATTTGAACAAAGCTGAGCATGAAAGCAATTTTCAACAGATTAAACTATTTTTAAAACAGTCGGCGATGCCACATTTTATTAGTATTATTTATTCGAATGTTTGGGGTATTGTTTCACAAATGCTTAGAAGTAAATAGATAGTGGAAAACTGTGAGAAAAAGCTGAATTGCATATCAGGGATGATTTTATATTCTACAAAGAATTTATTGATGCGAAGAAGGATGAATTTTTTGAAGAGAATTCGGAAAGTGAGCAGTAAGATTATCTTTCTTTAACTGTGGGTGATTTATTTGGTTTGAGAGTAGAGATACCAATTCCAAGCAGAAGGTTAACTTAATCGTAGGCAACCGTTTAGAAACCCTGTATTTGCTTCGAAATATCGAAATCTATTTTCCGCAGCATTACATAACTTTCCCTATACTACGTATAAAACTCCATATATACGTACGAATACAGTACAAGTGTAATGTGAAAAAATTAAAAATGGGGAATTTCAACCTACATCAATTATGCTCTCACACTTCCCTTATGTGTCCCTTACGCTATCCAAAAATACATCAAAATATTTGGTGCCATTTTTGGGAAACATTTGAATATGTTTTTGAGATTTCATGTAAAGTACCATCCGAAATTAACACATCCGTTTGAAATTCCAAAAGCCGTGAATGTTATGTATAGCTAGGTTGTAACAGGTTATAATAGTACGCGTCTTCAAGGTACACCGGTCCGCTGTGCCACTATTATCACGGCTCATTACCGTGCTCCGCCTAGCTGTCGCCCCGGCGTCCGACTCGCCTGGCACAGCCGCTGTCCGTGGGGAGGGGCCCTCCCAGCTTGGGTGGAGGGGTGGCGTCTGGCCTCCCTGTGGTGCACGCCTACCAGGCGCCGCTGCTTCGCCGCCGTGACGTCAAATCACAGCGTGCTGCTGCTTTGCCACCGTTCCGGTTCTGGCAGGAAAACGCGGAACGTCCGCGTTTGTGGTGTAGCTTACATCACAGTGAGTTGATTGAGATCTATTTTCGAATATCAATTTTGAAAAAAATCGGCTGAACTGTTTACGCGTTAGTGTTGACCACAGATAGAAGGACATACAGGTGTTTCCGTCAAACGATTTTTCGGTATTAAGGACTAACATATCCTGATTTGTGGTTACACTACATGTTAGAAGATTTTTATAACATTTAGCAACAGATTTATCCAATTTCTTGTTACCCGGGCCCGGCAGTAAGTGTTTTCCGGCGCATGACTAGACAAAGTTGAAGATAGAAAGTTATAGAGAAAGATTGCGTCTCGCGGAGTTCCTTGGTGAGAGCGAGAATGTTAAATAGGTATATTAGAGGAGTTATATCGAAAACATGTAGAATTAAAATAAAACGATAGTCAGTAATAATTTTATTTGAAAAATTTCGAAATTATTTGTAAAGCAAATGTAACTACTACTTTACGTACCCAAAGGAAAATATACAATATAAAACTGAAGCGGCAAAAATGATATTATTATCAGAATACATCAAGTAAAAATGTAATTTATGCATTGATTTCTGTAATTAAAAATTTGCCTTGAGATATAATGCATGAAAAGAAAAACATGTATGAAATAGCGGATAGATGTTAAATACCAGGAAATTTGAGAAACAAGAAGCACAAAAAGGTTTCAAAATGTCAATTTGGGAGAAGTAAAATATACAAAGCCCCTGGGCAGTGCAATGAGCGACTATCAATGTATTATACAATTATATTAAGTGATTTGATGTAGGTCGCATAAATTGTTGATCATAAACTTTGTAATCGGAGCTTGTAAAAACATGTATTAAGGTACATCCAAATATTGCATTAAACATAAGTAAATTATCAGTTTCAACAGTGATACCTGAACAATCGTATCTTCTTTTTACGTTATCGCCCTTACGAAAGTATTATAAGAAGAGAAAGTTATGTAATTGTGCGCCTGATAACGGCGAATTTTCGACAGGAAAACGCTCTTTGTCGGATTCCGTTTCATTTTTCCTTTGTAATCGCAGATCTGTATACATCAAGTTGTTCATAAACTTCACAAGTATTTTTGTCATGGTGTTCACAAATTGATCACCAATATAGATACAAACCCAAAATGGCGAAGCGGACCTGCCGCCACAAGTCAGCGACTTCGACTGCCCCGGACCGCGGCCGGATAATTACTGCGACACCCCTCTGCCCTCCACGCCGCTCAGACGTCACCCGACGAACATGATGTGAAAAGAGGTGACGCCAAAACGGGAAGGCGGGGAAAGGGCGCATCGGTAAAATAATCATGAACACTTTGCAAAGCAAATTTGAACTTTCGTTCTATATTCCCACATGATTTCTACATGTGCATGATGCATTGACAAAAACTGTCGAGTAATAGGTCGATTCATATCTTTTTTGGTCGTTTTTTTCTGAGAATATTCCGGTTTCATTACAACATGTTATGAATAAAATGCAAAATTAAGTTCGCTCCTTTGTTCAACACATGCTACATGCTACGTTAATTTCACAAGACTGACAAAAAACGGAATCTGGTTGAATTAATAACGTGCATTCTTCAATAAAATCGGTTCAGATATATTTACTGGGAAGGTTTTCTGCATATGTTATTTTTTTCTATTCTTGATTATCCTTTAAAACGTACAACTCCCGCCTTCTTGGTGCATTTCTGTTTTGCAGTGCCTCAGCTGTCGACACTCATAAAGGTGAGAAATACGTAAATCACGCCATTGAATTGGGCGACTACGTTGGATAAAAATCACGTATTTATGTAATTAAACTAGCAATAGCACGACCGTAGGTAGGGACCATTTGTAGGGAATATTGGGAAGACATTTGCAGCGCCGCGTTGTCACGCGAATTCGCTTGGCAAATAATTTTAGTCCTCCTTATTACGCTTATTTCCATCCATATTCAGTTTACAAGGTTTTTTTTATCGGTTAGTCATAGTACATCATAAACAGTATATAAATAACTATAATATTAATGAACTAATTAAATTACAAATATTCTAAGATTTGTAATATTAAGTTATATTTACTTCCTTTTATATAGTACTAGTGACACCAAAATTCATCGCAAACAGAAGTACTGGCTCATAATTACATATGTAGTATGATTTTAGCACAACTTGCTCATTTCTAGATTGCGTAAATTCATGCAATTGCGATTTTTTTTACTGATTGCGCATATGAAAAGAAAATGTATATAACTTTGCCTACCACCAAAAAATAAAACCAAAGAGGCCCAACTTTATATTATATAATCACATATTTCTAGGATTTTTTCATTAACTGGATATTTTTATTTAGGTGTCATACTTAACAGCAAATATTCCAGGGTTTTACGTGAACGTGGGTTAAAGCGAGACATTTTCCTTGCTTAGTACCTTTTTTGGTTTATTATAATGCTTGAAACATTTTTATTGTACGCTTATTATACTACAATAAAAAATAAAGATTTATATAAATAAATATTATCTGTTGCTTATTATATTTTTTGAACAGATCAACAGATCATGTTAATTGCACATTTAAGTTTATATGGGGATTTTTTCATAAGTTACACAAATGTAATTTATTTGAAAGATCTCTCACGCCGTAAATATGCAAGCAGCCAGGGATTGCAAACACTGTTTTATTTGTGAGTTAATGTGTTTCAAGTAACTTTGAACATAGTTTTTCGAAACCTCAAAAAATATCTTAGAAAAAACGCTTTAAATTTTGATTTATAGATACGCTTATACGCCAGTCTTTTAAACACTGCGGGAAGTTTTTTTTAAAAAAAATTGTGATTTAAGACGAGATTTTACTATTCTTTTATATTCTGAAAATAGCATTTCCGTTCTATTATTAGGACACCGAAAAATTATTACAATTTCAAAAAAATGCACATTGGGCGGTGATTGGAAAGCGGTCAAGAGTACTGGCAAGTCCCAGTAGCTTGCCGAGACGGAAGGAAGTAGAAAACTAATACGGGAAAGTCTGTCAATCTGTAGCCAATCTGTAGACCCATATCTTATTTCATTCTAGAAAAGTCATAAAGCATTTGCTCTGTTTTCGCTAAGCATTATCAGCCCCCATCTATTGTGCTTATTAAAAGTTCAGTTACTTTCAGATAGGAATGGATTGGTATTGTTACTATGCAATGCTGTTATATTTATTACTTTGAGAGTAAAATGCAGTAATGATTACATGATTACAGCAGTAATACTAACTTTATTACAACTTAATTTATTTATAAGGTTATTTATTTGATTTTACAAAAACCGAAAGTGAAAACATTGTGTTTCCCAAACTTCACTAAGTTACAAAACATATCGCGGTTTCACATATACGCTGGTAAGTTGAGTCAAAAAGCTTTCCGGTATTTTAGAATAAATCGGCCAAGATCTGTCTGTAATTTATCTCTATTGTTTTTGGGGTACACAGAAGAGGTTGGTAATGGTGGCAGTAGGAACTCTCCAATGTCAATAGCAACATGGTGTTTTATATTAAGACGTTTCAAGGCGTTGCTTATTAAAAACCAAATTTGTTTTAGTGCTTTTTGTTTGGGACGTTTTCAAAATCAAACTTGACTTTCCAGGAAAAACTTGACTTGTGCAATGTCGAGTAAGTAGGCACTGTTGGGATCACTCTTTTGACTGTGATGTATGGTCAGACCATTGGGAAAAACCGAATAGTCCATTTGATTTATTTTGTTTGAAGGTCTGGGTGATTTACAGAATCACAGAAATCTTAGAAATCGTAGGTTCCTGCCGTTTCAGTGACTACATATACCTATACATCTAATTTGTAATTAAAATAAAATAATTATAATTTCTTGCTAGTCCTCTCCCCTTCTACATTTGACGCTATGTCTTAGATATAAATTGCAATATCATCTATCACGCGTCCTATCTAATGAAATCGCAACGTTCGAAATTTGTGACAGCTCAGTGATCAGCAGTAAAAAGAATCCGAGGCCGTTTCTCTATACCTTATTAAGAATCCTGCACATATCTTCTTTTTATTTTAAAGGCCTTTGGTTATCTCTTCCGGTCTGTCGGTATACTGTGAACGTTCGTCTTTCCTGGACTGGTTTAATTACATATGCCGTTGCAACAGCCTGTACTGTAATGACTATACTGTAATAGCCACTACAGAAGGGGGGTACCGTCACTCACGGACTGCGCCGGTCGGTTGTAGATAACAGAACACACACGCTTAATTTGTTTAATGGGTGCCAAGCGTGCATCTTAGCTGCTGCTTAGCTCCGGCATGGAGAATCCTAGGAAATGAGCACTTTGGGCCGAAGGAATGCTTATGCTTAGTAGGTATTTGAATTATACACAGAGATATAATTTTCTAACGTGTAAGACGTCGGAGTGGCGAAGCAACGTTTATTGAAAATAAAAAAGTCTTTGGTACAGTTTGAAATGACTATTTCACTTTAACAATTGTTTTAACTTAATAGAGATGGACAAATTCACAAAGGTGATGACCATGATTTTGTTACCTCACTTCGGTGCGATTGCACGCTCGCGGGGCTTGAGCGATCGATTCCGGCTATGGAGTCCGACGAAGCACGGCCGACGGGGCCTCGTCCATAGAGGAAGGATCTCGTGCTCCCGTTGCACGCGCCCGCGCAATCAGCAGCCGTACGCGACCATGCTCATGCTGCCGATACAACGGTTTGAACATCCCTTTCATTGCTTTACGGTGCCGGTCCGACTGATCTATCACACGGAATTAACTCCGTTTGAATAAGTGATGAATATACACGTAGGCTAGACATATATACTAGACACATACCGGACAGCCTAGAAGTAAGTGATGAATAGTCGAATTGCTTAGGTAGGTACTGGCAAGTACACGTTAGTGGATAGCTGACTCCCCCTTAAATTGTCTCGTCTGCATGTGCTATGCCAAAAGTTTCGATTCGAGGTACGTCAGCTCCTCTCTACTCAACCCAACTCATAACATGTATCTTTCATTAGCTCGTCTGATGAAGTCTGTATCTCACTAGATCGTTCTCTCAGCTGTTTTTCCCACTCATCTGTTGCTCCCTCACTTTCATATCGCCATCTCATTACTAAAGTGCTCTGCTCACGTGTGTGGTGCTTTGCCTCTGATTGGTTCATTCAGCAGGCTTCTCGAACTTTCCACTGGTCTTTTCCGTCGATTGTCTCTAAGCACTCCCGACCAACTTTGCAACGTTTTTAATTGGTCGGCTTTGTGCGACCACGAAGAGATGAGGCAGAGTAAGGGAAGGGTCCCTCCCGTTTTGAGGAGCGAATCCCCGAGAAAAAGAGATGGCGGGGACGTGCATTCTGAGCCAGCGAAGCCCTTTTGCGAAGGCGAAGAGTAACGAGGAGCTATGCCTGCGCGCCGATGCTGCACCTGTCCAAGACGAATCACTCGAAGTGGCACGCTGTGCACCGAGAAGTAATTTAGCGTGACAGAGAGGTCTGTGGCACCAATCGGTAGTCGATGAGTCTCATCGCAATAAATGAAACGTATCAACATAATAGTTAGTACATATACGGCCAAAATAGTTCCAATTTTGTGCCACGCTTAGTGCTCATTCATTTTGACAATTCTTTGAGGTTATTTAAGAAGAAAAGATCATACATTTCAAACTCGTGCCTTCGGAATTTTTAATTTTCCCCATCAACCCGCGAGTTCTCTCTCACAGGAGCAAGAATTCATTTGATATGGAACTCATTCTCATTTGATTGAGAATCTGGAGCCGCGAGCAGATTCCTAGCGACAACTCGCAAGTGAAAACGACAAAGTAACATTCAATTTGGCTGCATCAAAAATTAGATTTTATGTTGTATTATTACGTGAAGTTGGCATTACGATTCCAAAGCGTTTACGCACTTCAGCATGCATGCAAATCGCACTAAAATTTCAAGCGGTAAGAAGAATGATTGCTGTTCGCCAGAACGAGGTAATACTGACAACATATTCAATACTTAATAATTCTTACGCGAAGGTGTTAATGGTGTCGATTGCGTGTCGGTTTTTCAGAATTTACTCTTTTGTTGGGAATACAGAAAGGCGATGGGAAGGACTTCTTGGTGCAGTTTCTGCAAATGCTTTTTCAATCATCCATTTCAACCATTTAATCATCCATCAAAAGTTTCCAACCTCAGCAATAATATTTTATAAATATTCAATTACTCTTTCTACTAACAACTGGAGAAGGATCTCTGGGCTCGTCACAATATTTTTACTTCATATATCATTATTGCACGCACATTCTCAGACTTGCGACAGCTTCAGGCGACAAATTTCAAACACTCACTAGCTTATCTGCGCGTCCTGCGTCAGCGACATCCGCAGCGAGGTGACGAACGCATACAAACGGCGGCGTCCGAGATGCAAATGTGTTTGAATCCTGTCGCTACTTGGCACCGCTTCTCGCAGTGTCGAGCGTATAGTTTTGCTGTTTTCGTCTTCAATTTCTCGCTTCAAAGATGCCGAATAGCGACATAACGTAATGTTTAATTGAAGAAGTGAAAAGTAGAAGGGAATTGCGAGACAAGTGATGGAATATCACAATGATTTGTGAGTATTGAATTGTGAAAGGAAGTGGCGGGTGCACTGAAAAAACGAATAAGTTTATGTATTTATTTCTTTATTAAATTATATTAATTTATATTATTTTCAATGAGTTTGTCAGTTGCTAATTATATTTTGTACTACATATATCACACAACGTAAATAATATTAATAATAATAATATTAATAATAATAATGTTTTATTGTTAATAGACTTAATGAAATGAAGCAAATTCTGTCTGGAAATTATTTAAATTTACAAAAAATTAGACTTATTATTTAACAACATTCACTTACAGTTATGGTTTAATAAGTTTACATTATCTTGATAAATAATGTGTTAAAATATAAAAATTGATTACTATAAAAATTAAATTAATTTAAGTTGTAACAGGAATTAAATTCAATTACGCACTTATAGTCATAATTAAAATAGATTACTTGATAAATTACATGATTAATAAAGCATGCAATTGATCATAATATACAACCAAATAATTTACATTTATGAAGAAAAGGTCTCATTACCAAATAAAAAATAATATTAACACCACATTAATTAGCAGATTATGATACAAGACAATTAGACAATAAGAGTAAGTAGTTGATTAATTAACTTATATCTTGGATACATTAGAAGTTGATAATAATTGTATGTGTTGTATTATATAACCGTATATAAGCGAATGAGGTTAGGCTTAAACGCGGTGCGGCACGGTGGCAGTCGCTGTCGCAGCTTATTGATGCCTACGCAGGACATCCCAGGCTCTGTCGCATCGCGGCATCGCAACTTATCGCTTGAAGCTGACGCAAGCTATAGCTTGTCGCTGCCGCCCGTTCTAGCTCACGGAGGACTGCCGAAAGACAGCATAGCGCACTGTCCTGTCTCTGTACGCACAGGACAACTTCCCTGCTTTCGCACGTGTTTCCACGAGTATAGTTCTACGTAGATAATTTAGAAGAAACCGACTGTCTTGCGGAATGTCAGCCAGCAATCTTTACGGTCGTCCATACACGGTTCTGTAGACTAAAAACAGAAGTTGCGTAGACCATGCTATTTCCGTTAGTCTGCCGTACTCTTGGGAGAAAATGTGAGTGATTCGTTTTATTCTGCAGTTCCGGATTCCTCTGCTTTTACATGTAACTTCACATTTCTTTTTGGAGCCATTAAATGTCATGATGGAAATGACTGTCTTCTCACTTTTTGCTGTGTACGTTTGTTTCGAAGGTGATACTGGAAAGATGATGCCAATTGATATTTCTAAATACATTTCATTATTAAACTCGTTCTCTCACAGGTTATCTGCCAGCGAAATTGAACGCTGAAGATCAAGCAGAAGTGTTTTTGAGTAGTTCATTCACTTTACATTTCATCAAACATGGCTCCAACCCAAGCGTCGCCAAAGCAGCAACCAACACCGCAACAGCAAGACCAGACGCAACAGGTGAACGAGAAGTTGCGGCGCTCTTTGCCTACTCATGCAGATGATGAGGTACGTTCTTACTGTTTCATCAACCTGCATGTCACCACAACGGTAATGTATTTTGATTAGGGAATTATTAGTTGATTTTCTCTTATCAATGACTGAATCAAATGTAATTAAGTACTGCTATACGTTTTAAAGTTACGTGAAGTAATGTCATCATTGTAACTAATAGAGGTTTCTGAACGCTTGGAAATAGCACGGATTGAGGAAAAGGTAACAATTAAGGAAGAAGCTTAGAATTACCACAATATTTGTGTCCTTACAGACCTGGGAACTATGTCTACTCACATGAAATGTTGAAAAGAGACTTCATTTGCATTTCCCAGTGCGCGATGTACCAAATCTCTTATGAGATGTCACAACGTATGGTGGTCATCCACTCTTCACAATATGGCGTAAAGATGTACTCTGGTGATATTTCCTTGGTTTAACTTTCATCTTCTTGGTACACTGCCTATAAGTTTGCCTTCAAAAAGACCTAATACCCCAACACGAACCAAATTAAGCACAATTTGTGTAATGATAAACTTGACTTTCGCTTGCATTTTCATATTGCTGCTTGTGCATTCGCACGCAGGTGGTGATCTCGGGGATTGCGGGCCGCTTCCCAGAATGCGACGACGTGCAGGCGCTGCGGGAAGCGCTGCTGCGCGGCGAAGACCTCCTCACGGCCGACGACCGCCGCTGGAGCATCGGTGAGCGCGCTCTGGGCTCTCTGCGCAGCGCAGGCGGAACAGGGTGGACTGAGATGAGTGAGAGGGAGTTGAGGTTGCAAAGATCGTGGAAGTGTAGTCAAGATCAAGGCAGAGGCAGAAAAGGGGCTAGCGTGGAGGCAGGGATAAAGTGGGAACGGAAGCGAGGTCGAGGGAATAAAGAGGCGTTGGCATGGCGGAGATAAGTGCAGGAGCAGAGGGCTTGGTTGTCATCTGGCTTAGGGCAAAGTGGAAGTGGAGGCTGCAAGGGCCATGGAAGTGCCGTCCAGCCCAAAACGGGTGCAGAGGAGGGGCTGGCGTGGAGGCACGAGTGCAAGACGCAGGGAGCAGTCGGGGCCAGAGGCAGGGACTTGACTTAAGCGGAAGTTTGAGGGGGAAGGACGACCTTAGGAGGGTGCTTGTACGAGTGTGGGAGCGGGACGTAGACAGGACATCAATAAGGCGGGGTCTAGCCAGGGTTGAGTCTGAGAGCAGTCTGGGGCGATGGAGGCTGCTGAGTGGTGACCTCCTGGAACGCTGCGCTGCTGTCGGTTGCAGACCACCCCGAGATTCCGCCGCGCAGCGGGAAGATCAACGGGCTGGAGAAGTTCGACGCTAGTTTCTTCAGCGTCCACTTCAAGCAGGCGCACACCATGGATCCGCAATGTCGCCTGCTGCTGGAACGTGCTTACGAGGCCATCGTGGACGCCGGTGAGACTCTTTGCCTCCTTCAGAAGGGCTGTTTTATGTGCCGTTATATTATAATTTCTTGAACAATGACCCTTGCAAAACCTGTAGATAATTGAACGTCCAATACCCTTGCCTTAACAAGCTCTATTTCGTCGAGATCAGAGCGGTCGTTACTGTTCGTGGATGAATATCAGTAAAATGCTATCCACGTCTGAGAATTCTACTCAAGTTATTCATTAAATTGGTTATGACAAATATCTGATTTTGAGAAAGCTCTCAAGTATTCCTAAAGGCATTTTGCGAAAGGAATAATAAGTGTAAACCCAACGTCCTCGATGTACTGCATTATTCATAGCTCTAATCATTAAAATGTCTTTATAAATACGCGTGAAGTGAACACAAAACCCATTTTGCTGTAAAATATCAATGAAGTAGAGTGAGTGAAATTTAGAACGGCATTAGTGACATTTAATAAATTCTGAGACAAACGTGTTAATTTTGGGGTATATTTCAGTAGCAATGTATTTTCGTAGTTTTATTGAACAATTGAAATTCCGTGGTTTTTAATGATGAAAAAATACCTATACTTTTTAGTAATATTGACCCAAGTAAGCAGATTTCATCTGTGAATTATTGAAATGTGAATATATTCTGATATATAAAACGGCACTTATACTGTTCTGGTTTTCACCCATTTAAGCTTCAGTTTGCGCACGTTTCGTGGAGCTGTCCTTTAGCTAGTAGTGGTAGAAGTAGACCCGCGAGTGTGTTACTATTGTCTTTAGCAATGGAAACTAGTGATGCTACCGAATGACACAGACTTTCCCTATTATTTTTCTATTTTCTTTGGTATCGTCTAGCTGTACAAACTTGCCACATACTACTGTCCAAAGTACATTTTTTTAAAAGTGTTCTTAATTTTTTGGTTTCCTGATAATGCAACGGAAATATTATTTTGTGAATATTACATAACAGTAAAACTTTGTCCTAAAACTACATTTTTGTAAGAAAAAATTGTCTTGCACTTACTAACGTAAGAAGAAAATTATTGTAATCGTGCTCCCGGAAAACGGCGAATTTTTTATGCAAAAACTTTTATTTCCGGGTTCTGGCAAGGAAAAAGTGGGTAAATCCAATTGCTATATATAAAAAAAATCTTCATACACGTGCTGAAGCCAGAATCCATGTTTTCTGGGTCGTTGGTACCGAAAAATCGATGGACGGCAAAACGTCAGTCTGTCATTCTGAGCGCCCGCTCAGGGCGCACACCTGTGACAGACTGACCTACCCAAACCAAGCACGTAACCGCCGTTGGTGAATCCTTGTGGCTGCGACGTAAGGCCACAAGCTGATAGCGCGAGCCAGCGGGTAGGTGGCAGTAGAGGCGATAGATAGCCAGCCGTACCACCATCCCGGCTAGCTATCGCGCGGACTTCAAAACAGGTGCAGGGGTACCGGGCGAATGGCGGCTAGGTACTGGGTTCTGCGCGGACGGAATTTGAGAAAAAATCCGGGTATACTCCCAAACATTTGATTTTAAATTCCGGGCGCAGCGAGGATTTTTCTTGGTTGATCTGCAAGCCCACCTGCTCGGTCTCGAGCAGGTCACGGAGAAGCTAGTTGTGGGAGTTAGCCAAGGGAAGAATATCATCGTGCGCACAGTTGCAGATTTGTTGAAAGGAAGCGCATGGCGGTGCTTTAAATTGGAGTTCAAGGGCGACACATACTATGCCAAACCACTGCCTTGTGCTCGGGGCAATAGGCACATGGTAAAAACCACCTCACAAATCTATACGAATTGCGTATTTATAAGCATGAATCTGATGAAGTACCTTAATAGGAGACTGTACCACAACTTTACGCAAGTTCTCGTAGAATACAGTCCACTTAGTCATATTAAATATGAGACGGTAATTTCCCTTCAGCCCATTTTCTGGAAAATTTATATTCCCCAATCGATCTAGCTGATGTCGTGGACCCTGGAATTTAAAACAGACATTTTTATTTTGTGGATACCTTACGGACGTTTAAGATAATGATGCGGGTCTCATCGCCGTTAACATCCCCGATTTTTCAAAGATTGGAAAACAAATTTTAAAACTTCAAATTTGGAGATAAAGATTTCAAGTCAAATCTCAAACAAAGTCAGTTGAACAAAATTAGCTCTCCAAAAGAGGTCACGTACAATGTTTTTGAAAAAAGTCATTGTTTTGAGTTTTGAGTCTTTTTGCGATTGAAATTTCCAAAAAAAATTATGAAACACTGCTGGATTTTTTTTTCTTAACATTTTCTCCACTTGTGTAATAAAAGACGATAAAAAGATGGTGCTTGTTTCATTCGTCAATATTTGCTCTGTTTTTTGATAGTTATAAAAATAATTTTAAACTACAAAATTGAAGATAGAGACTTTTGCCTAAGACAATGTCTTTTGAATGAAATCAGTTCTTTAAAAGACTATTTACAATTTTTATTTCAAATGCCAGTTGTCTTGCGTAATTTGCGATTGAAATTTACAAAAATTTTCTCAAAAACCGCTTTAATTTTCCTTTAAATTTCCTTCACTTATGTAATAAGAAACGGTAAGAGATATGGCGTTTGTTTCATTTTCGAGTACTGCTCGTTTTTATCGAAATCTGCCAAAAACATTTCATTACCACAAAATTGAAGATAGATTTTTGTCTCAGACAGTCTGTGTTTTTAAATTTATTTATTTGATTGTTTTGTACATAGATCAGTTTATTGACAACTATACACATATATTGATGATTTATTAAATAAAACTTAATCTAACATAACACTACTACAGAGGTTGAGGCATGATGGCACCTCATATGATCTATTCTAGATCTGAAAATAATTTACAGAATCTGTGGTAAAAATATTTACATATATACAGATTTCAATGCAACTATGAGCTACGATAAAAATTGATTGAATGATATGAAAAAAATATTAATATAATTTTAGTTATAATTTGTTTTGAAAATGCTACTATTAATTCCATTTCCTTTCTCGCTTATTACTTTTTACTCAATGTGTATGGTCATTGTATAGATGAATTTCTTTTAAGCAATCGGCAAAGCATAATAGAAATTTCGCAACTACGCCGCATCGATTGAGAAGCACTTCAGTAGCACTTGTTTTGTTTATATCATCTCTCTTCCGAGAAACCATTCCCGATTTCTTTGAAAAGCAATAGCATGGAGTAAGGATATACCTTCTTAGTCGATAGCAATAGTGTTTATCGTATCTGAAGTGTGGATGTTAGATGTCGGTGATGAAATAGATCACTATCGGAACTGTTATCTTACGATGAAAGGCATCTCACGAATTTTCGTAATTATTTTAATGACAATTGCATATATTCTAATTGTTTTATTGAGATTATAACCCAAGCGATTGCACAATGTTTTGATAACTCTGCGCTGCTCACTTCTGGATTGGATTGGGCGTTTAGAAATAATGACTGGGGTGTTAGTAGCGCTGATAATGCCATATTTTAATATTATCTAGCTGTTTCCAGTAATGCGAGAGTATGCACTGATGTACTACCAGTTGAAATAACAAAATAATAGAGCAATATTCCGTTTATGACATCTTATAGAATTCACTTAACCCTATCCGTGCCAAAAGTTTTAAATAAAAATTAGAACATTTTTTGAGAAAATCTTCCACAAACTGGTCGCAATATAGCTTGAAAATTACCAAAAATGTAACAAATTATAAAAAAAGACTCCAAATTGTTCCTTAT
This sequence comes from Gryllus bimaculatus, assembly GCA_017312745.1. Lineage (NCBI taxonomy): Eukaryota > Metazoa > Arthropoda > Insecta > Orthoptera > Gryllidae > Gryllus > Gryllus bimaculatus. The sequence continues at coordinate 847,348 of BOPP01000280.1, forward strand.
CATTTCTTGTAAGTATTGAGTAAAATACTCTAATAATGTTGATTTTGTGGTTCAAGAGTAACAGTTTGAAAACTTCAAAATTTCAAAATTTTTCGGGCGTCACAGGCAGAGAGAGTGCTAAAAGTACTCTACAAGATGACATAAACGCCATATGGCTCTATTTTTTTGTTTTTCCAAAAATTACAAAAATGTATATTTTTAAATCTCATGAGCCGTCAATATGTACATTTCTAGCAATCTGTAAACACTATTGTATTTGTGAGTTACAGTACTTCAAGTTACTTTAAATAAAGGCTTTCAAAATCTCAAATATTTTTTGTACAAAAGAGCATCAAATTTCGAATTTACAGTTGGTATAAGCTAAATTTTCGTAAAAACGACTGCAAAATTTTCGACGAAAATTGCAATTTCGGACGAGTTTTTACTTTTCTTTAATATTCATGAAACACTATTTCAATTGCATTATTAGAAAGAAATTTTAAAAAATTCAAAAAAACGATACTTTAACGATACGTTACGTTAACGAACTTAACTTCAACGATACTTTAGTCGGAGATAGATGGCAGCGGCCAATAGTATGTGGCAAGTTTTGTTTGTAGTTAGCCGACACCAAAGGAAGTAGTAAACTAATACGGGAAAGTATGTGCCATTCTGTTACACCACTAGTTAACTTGTATTTGTCTTTTAACAATGTTGGGAACAGTTTTTGAAGCACAATGGCACTTCTGACCCATGGCGCATTAAGTATTTACTTTTCTTTGATTAAATAAATCTAAGCAATAAATGCAATATGAATCGACTTGCAATCTTAATTATCATGCAACGGACATGGTGGTGCAAGTAAAGACTTTACGCAAAAAAATGAGATACGTCAAGGGAATTCGCCAAGCTTCTCAAGACGCCTGTTTTTTATCATCGTCGAAAGTACAAAATGTGGAATAGATACATTAGCTTGAAAGGAGGTAGGTATTCAAATATATCGGTATTATATTTTGCCATATTTACAAGATCGTTCAGTACTTTAGGTTTATCTGAAGCCAACAATAAATTCAATATTCTTCACAATTCTTTTGACAAGTATTCAGTTCAAGAATTTTCGACATTACGAAAAAAAATATGTTTCAATTGGTCTAATACTGTTTCGTTTTTCTAATGTTATATATCCGACAATCTACCATCTACCACTTTCAACTTCATTATCATACGTGCCGAATATTTCGCAACTCAAAATTGAAACAAACTTATCACTTCTCTCAAAAAAGTATTACCTTCTCTCAAGAATACAATTCAAAATTTTGCACATTATATAGCGTTGCTTTACTTCATGCTAAAAAAATTACAAAAGTATCAATTTTCTTTTTCAATTTTCTCACTAATCAAATAGTACAGATGATACTATTACTTTTCTAAGTGACAGTAATTTTTACTATCTATTTCGTATTTAGTACTTTTTACACAACGATTTATTGTTAAGACTTGATATGATCTATAAATGAGTTTTCTTTCATACAGGAGTGAACCCAAGATCCCTGCGCGGCAAGGAAATGGGCGTTTATGTAGGTGCATGCTTCTCCGAGTCGGAGAAGACGTGGTTCTACGAGAAGCACTCGGAATTTGGAATAACTGGCTGCAGCCGTGCTATGCTTGCCAATCGCATCTCCTATTGGCTGGGTGTCACGGGTGAGTTCTGAAATACCACCTCAGATGTTTGCAAAACCACTGTGTTCGAGGCGAGTATATGCGGCGAATCTGCATTGGCTCGAAGCCTTGGAATTTTGAAAAATATTTTTCTCAGTATTACATAAGTATTCTTAGATAGATATAGATAGATGTTTATTATATCTATAGCTAGGTTTATTCAATCTGGTGGTAGAACACTACAAATTTCAAACATTACAATTAAAAACATTAATAGAATATAATTTTAATTTGTTTTAAAATAATAATACTACAACTAATAATAGTATCAATGATAACAATTAAGGCAATACTAATAACAATAAAAACATAAATGATATAATTAATTTCAATCCTATACAGATATGTTTAACCAACTTTTTAACAACACTCCTCTCCACTTCACTTCATACTAGTTGCACTTCATTTCTCTTTCTATTTCTCTATTTCACTATTCACAATAAGTCACCAAACTTCAATACAAAAATGAAATTTGAGTACTACATATTCTTGTTTCAGTAAGTGGTAAATGCCTCCTTTACTTCATCCATTCTGGCCACACACGTGTATTCAGAATCCTCACTATGTAGAACATCGATAATGAAAAATGTATGGGCGGGAAGTTGACTGTCTGACCTTCAGTCCGTCTGTGGCAACGCTAGCGCCGAAACTGGTTTGACGATTTTCGCTCAAATTAATATTTCTCTGATCAATCTGAAAGAACTCGATTCTCTTTGAGTTTAACAAGAATTATTTGATTGTTCGATATATTTTACTGGAAGCCGCTGCATTTTCATTTTTTTTTTACTTTTATTTTTACTTTTGTTCCTGGTGTGTTGGTTGCAACGGTGGTGAATGTAGTGCTGGTGGCATTTTCGTTTAAATCTCTGAATTTTTGAAATTACAATTTTTAAACTTTTTTCAGCTTCTTCCTAACCCTAAACTGAAGATCATTTTTCGTCTATTACTATTGAGGATAATTGTTTTTCTTAATAAAAATTATTCAGCAAAATAGAGATTGAAGCAAGCTTATGTACAATGTTTTGAAAGTTGGGTAGTTTTTGCGTAACTTTCCTGAAACATAGTTAACTTTAAAATAATTTAAACAATTCTGTTTAATAAACCTCTACAATTTTTTCTTTAAAATGTCGAATTTTGCGTCTTTAGACCGAATCGGGTGGCCGCAACTCATGTGCGCGACTTCCCCCCAGACAGACAAGAAGCGTGCGAAGGCGCTGGATCTCGATTCAATGGCCCGCTACAGTGAGCGTGCGTCCGTGGTTGTGGTATTTTCCGTTGAGCGTCGCAGCCTTAACTCACAAATTTAGTGTTATTTTGATATGCATAGAATTTTTAAATAATAGTTTTTCGTTTTTTTTCGAATGAATAAAAGAAACGAGTAATTGATAAAGGGTGACCATGACCTATCATACTAATATTTCAGAATGTAATTTTTAAAACAACAGAAGAATGGGAAAAACATCGAGAACATAACTATAGAAAGAAGACAAATGAATCAATTTCCTAGACCTGGATTTCAGCATACTTGGAAGAAAACATACTTTAAATATTTTCAGAAAATCGACGTAACCAGCCAGTGGCATCCACAACTCTTCACAACATCTTATTCAACAAAAAGCATTGTGCATGCCACTACATAATACACAGATTACTAAGCCTACGACTGCCAATTCTTCTTTTACTTGAAGAACTGAACTCTATACTACATTGCTATTCCAAACGGTTACAGCACAGAACTCATTAACAACTCATACTATACCGTAAAATACACAAACAGGAACGAAAAATGTACACTACACACTCTACAATACAAACAGAAAACAAGAATACGTACTTACCTAATTGCGGAAACCTCTCAGGAAAAGTTGCACATATTATAGATGAAAATATCTTAGTTTCTTTCAAATTTCAGAATATCGTCAGATGAATGCTTTCCCTCAAACTCATAGATCCTTTAGAAAAAACGTCGTGTATTTACTACATTGCCATAGATGCGAAGTCAAAATATATTAGTCAAATAAGCAGAACTTTTAACACTAGAGTTGAGGAACGTATATGCGTTTGGAAACACAACTCTTGTAAATCTCACTTTGACAATCATTTTCTCAAAATGGGCTATATATTCAGTCCATACTCAAATATTCGTATACGGGAAATAGGAAATCAAACCATATCAGATTAACTTTGGAAAACCTCCATATGCATTTAAACGATAACTTACTGAAAACATAAACCATAGCCCCTCACCTGTACTAAAATTATTTTTACACACCACCCCCTCACCGCACTCTTGCGGGGCGGGACAGTAGACAGCCCACCGCACCCAAGCCATTAACCCTCTTTTACCCAACAGCCGGTGTACTTACGCCCCTTGGCTAGCCCATGCCTACGTAGTCGTTTTGTGGCTTTCATACAGCAGGGAAGAAACGGCTCAACTCACATTTCATGTTTTCTGTTTCAAAAATTTCACATGTTCGATTCAATTTCTTTCACTTCATTGTAAAATTAAATGGTTTAACAGCCCTCTTACTTTCTTTCCTTCTTTCTTTCAGTTCTTAAAATGTTAATTCAATTGTTTACATTTTACATTATTAAAAATCCATTTATCCTAATGTGGTTTTTTGACTCATGTTTGAATATGCTCTTTATATTTCTTCTACTAGAAAACTGACGTTGATGATGGCTAAACCATCGAAAGCTGCTCTTGTAATAAACAATATTGTTGGCAGTGACTCATATAATTAATTCATTGTAAATGCCAACGAAAACTAACCACAATACCAATATTCCAGTAAGAAGTTTTCCCTACATGTACTACGTTTCGCGATATGGTTTATGGCTTCCTCGGGTACATTTCATATGAAGTTTTACAATATTTATCATTATACACACCATATTTAATGAAGAGATGTATTTTGTGAAACACATTGTTTACAGAACACCTTAGGTTGGATGACCAAGATGTTTGAGGTCTCCTGTCTGATGTGGACGGGAGCACAACGTAAAACAATAGGCTACTTTCGTTTTATATTTTGCAATAGGTAAAGGTATATACATTTCATTGCGATATTCCCAACGCATTTGTGGGATTAATTCATTAGAAAGTGACTTGTGAGAAGTAGATATGAGCTAGGCTACAGATTACACGCCGGCTTAATTGAGTATGTAAAGAGGATGGTTTTGACATGTTTCATTATAGCTGCACTTTTCTTTCGAAAGCAAAATTACGAAAATATCTGACTTCGACCCACAGAGAAAAAGAGAAATTTTGCCTCATATGGCATCTCTGCACTGCACTAAAAAACTCGCTTTTTTCCGTTATGTCAAAACGAAATATTTCAAATTAATAATTAAATTAAAAAATCACGACAGAATTGGAGCCAATGACATTCGTTATATTCAAGCATTAATTTTTGCGAGTATTGCAACCACACCAAACATCGTGTGGCTGCCCCGTCTGCTCAGTCCGTACACTCTTTAAAGGGAGGCATGCGTGATAGGACTTATTCTCGTTCTAATACTTCATTGAAACACAGGGTATTCTCAAAGGTGGATTTAATATTCCGCTTTCGTGAGGTAAAGTCTCCCGTTATAATTATTACTTAAAACTAGTTTATACCTAACTTATATTAAATTCGGCCGTACTGGTCAGAATTTATCGTTGGAGGCAGGGCGGCGTCCTTCCCGGCGGTCACGCCCCGGTTACGTGATACCACTCTGTGGCATCTATAATTTTAATTTCCTAATGAATTATGAATAGACTAATAATGGTTTTGTTTGCTATTTAAATAAAACATTTCAGAATGAACTTGAAATATCTTGAAGACTTGGAAGAGAAAATAATTGTATGTACTCGAATCAGGCAATAGTGTTCCATCAACAATAGCTTTTATGAAAGACCTTTCATAAAACAACAATAAAAACTGAAAAACAGTTCAATTTATAGAAAAATTGGCTTTTAGCAAGAATTGATATATATATATATATATATATATATATATATATATATATATATATATATATGCCCATTGTGTTGTCAGCGCTCCTTGTCTGAGATGTGCTGATAAAGACAGGAATTGCAGTTAATATTATTACATAATCGTTACTATGGGGAGAGAAAGTATGTTCTATAGAGTTCTATGAGTCTATATTAGCGGGTTACGATTTATGGGATTTTTTTTTCAGTGTTCTTATAACTAAGCGTAGCTCGGAAAGGTGGCATTCCTAGCTGAAAGTGTCGTAATGATCTCCTTGCAGGACCGAGCTTCACCTTGGATACGGCTTGCAGCTCCTCCATGTTCGCCCTGAAGGAGGCCTACGACGCCGTTCGGTCTGGGGAAGTGGAGTGCGCCCTGGTGGGAGGCACGAATCTCGTGCTGCACCCTTACGTGTCTATGCAGTTCATGCGCCTGGGCGTGCTGTCGAAGCAGGGCATGTGCCGCCCGATGGATAACGATGGTGAGAGATTTTCAAGTGCTTTATGCCGAATTTTTGGAATGTTGGTGTTGGATATGTATTACATGCTTACAGCGTGTGTCCATTATAATAAGGAACAGCTGTTCTATGGTCACCGCCTTCTCAATCCTTCCAACTCGTGTATGCTTGTATGTAGTGTTGAAGATATATTCGTCGGACATGCTCAGACATTACACGGCGATCGATGTACGACGGTAATTTGAGAGAAATGGAATGGAAATCATATGGTTGTGGTGGAGACTGACAAATGCTTTTCTTCTGAATGTGGCTAAGAAGTCTTACTATGTAATCATTCCCAGTTGTTAATTATAGCATTTATATTATTTCACGCAGTCTCACTAGTTTCTCGTAGTTCACCACTGCTATTCTTTACATTGGCCGTTGGCTCAGATACACATGAATTATGAAATGATTCAATTCTGGTATTAGAAGAATTGGCAACGATTATGGATTGCGGTAATTTTTTAAGACTGAATAATAGAGGAACCTGATAAATATTCAGGAGTGGTACACATCGAATCGATATCACGTGACAATTATGACATATGACAAATACAGTAGCTGTGCTGGAAAAATACAAAACTTGTAGTTAAGTCATACGATTCAAGAAGAGACCTGAACCCGAAGTTGATGTAATGAGTTCTGCTGACATAGATGAATGGAAAGAAAAAGATGGAGAAGCTATATCTGATATCAACCTTTCAATTCACCCATCAGAATGCAAGCATCTTAAAGACGGCAAGACAGTGAATGAACTTTGGACATTATTAGAACATATATATCAATCCACTGACCAGGCTTGAAAGGCGACTTCGCTCAAAGGAGTCATTCTTTGCCGAATGGACGAAGATGACGTATGAGAGCATTTAAGACGATTCTTTGACGCCGGTGTGCACGAGGGAAGCGTGGGGTGTCTGATAGTGGGTGCTCTTTTCATATGAGCCTGTCCAGATTCATCGCAATGGATTCATAATTTTCGAAAACCCTGAGATTGGCCAACAACTCGTCAGCCAGGATCGAACAGTTTCCATGAAATTGTTCAGGCGCGTAAAAGCCTACGATATTCGAGAAACTTTGTTCGTACCAAAGTCGCGATTGAATTTGCTTTCAGTAAGCAAGGTGAAGTTGATAAAGGACATACCGATGTTTTTAGTAAATCTTTCGCAAATCTTTTAAATGCGGAGAATGAAGTTATATTGATCGCTGAAAGAAAGAAGTTCTTTATTATGTACTAGCTAAAGAACGAAGCCTATTTCTATCAATTTTATTGTATCTCCTCTCCGCCCAACCCGGTGTCTCTCTGTCTTGCTCCATTCTGCAAATACCCTGCCTTCCGTACTCACTAAAACAAGTTCTCATTAAAAAATATTTAAATGTCATTCCTATTAGAGTTCCTGTCCAAAATTTTTTCACTTTATAACTGAAAATAATATAGATATCTAAACAATAAAATTAAATGCACGTTCTCACATATTCTTTTTGTGAAAGTTTCTATATTATATCAATACTTTCAATCGAACGAACCCGCGATCCTTCGGCACTACTGCCTTAGCGATCTCGACCATCCGGTCCGGCGAAAGTAATTTTATTTGAATCCGAGTACGTGTTTTGGAGTCATTTATAAATAATATACGGAGTCCTTTATAAATAACGGAAAGGAGCCATTAACCACTTACACAGTGACACTATCGCAAAGAATCCGAGATCACAGTAAATACCAGCTTGACAAAACTGTTTCGGATATCTGAAAACCATCATTGTTGCACATTCAATTCTTCCAAATACCCATTTACCAATTGTGTTTTACTTTCGTTATACTGCAGTTTTACTATATATTATATTCTTGCCGAATTTCATTGATTTATTCATTCTTTCAACACCCAAAGGTACGATTTAATCCCCACTAAATGAAAATGTTTCTCTACAAAAATTCATCCAGTTCCAGCGTCAGTTTCTGCATACCACTTAAATTATTCATCATGTTTTCGCTTTCAGTGACGCTCGCCCAATTTGCAAATACACAATAGAGAGTTTTCGCAAGACGTGGATTTGAAAGAAGTAACCCGACAGTTCTGGGAAGAATTTGTACCGAGCATGTGGTGGCATTAAATGACGGGATTTCGATTGACAGGCACTGTCATTCTCACATTCCCCTATCATTCTCCTTGTCGTCCACGACAAACTTACATTTGACGTAGTTTGTGTAAACGTAAAATGCAGTATCCATAGTGCAAGTATTATATGGCAAGAACTTAATGGTTAGTATTTCCCAAGTTAATTCAAATGTGCCAGGAATAAAGTCACGTACTTTTTTAGAATTTGAGTTTATGTATATGAGGCTACATTGATTGCCACAAAAATACATTATTATCCACATGACGTTAAAATTGCCATACATTTCCATTCCTAATATAAACAATATAAATAAGTATCAGTAAAATTGCGGAGTTACATTCTACGACTATCTATGAAGCTATAGTTATCTTTGGAACTGAGAACATGCAAAACATATTCATATGATGCAATCCGATTTCATGAATTATATGTTTTACTATCTTGTAATGATTATAAAACCAAAAATACTCCGAGATTTGCCAATGTTCCATAAAAGCTTTTAGATTCTGTTAGAAGTATATTCAGTCGCAATTAGTTCCTAGTTTTCGATTGTACGACTTACAAAAACTCTCTTTTTGTTAGAAGATACATTATTTCCTATTGACGATCATCTTTACGTACTACATCAAGGGATTTCCTGTCCCGCAAACTCTCTCTAATAATTGTACTTAATTTACTACATCTAAACATGTGTGCATTCGTACATTTTGACAATATTAACCAAATCTGTCAGAAAATGATGTCTTCCAAATATTTCGTCTCTTGTACACTTAATGCTTTCACGCCTACACGCAATTAATATCAATACTTTTATAAATAAAGCCGAGCAAAACTCATAATTATTTGGGATTAGACAACTGACGGAAATAAACAAACCATCCTCTAAATACGCTACTCTGTGCATTGATGAAATCAGTTGGAGATCACAGACCTTATCCAATGGTGGTGTGCAACTAAACTATTGACATGGACGCACTCGTAAGTCTGTGATGTAAAGCTAGACGAAATATGCCCAGAAATGTAATATTTTTTAAAATATATTAAAGTTTATGGTTATATATCATAGCCATTGGTTCTGTAGGTTCAGAAATGATCACACTGTAAGTCAAATCACTTCTATTTTTATGTAGTAGTATAGATAGACAAGAACCACATGTAAAACAAATGACATGCAAGGGGAAGGAGCAAGCCGAGGTGTACAAGTCTAAGACAGGTTGTTCATGCTTTGATTAACATGTCCCTTCGGACTTTAAAACATTAAAACTATTCTGGAAGCCTTGAAAGATAGTTCGTTACGCAGAATGCAGGTTGTCGATTCCGATTCTTCCTAAACTGTAGTTTCGGCCTAGAAGTTAAGATGACGTGAAATCCATTTACTATGAAATCAATTAGAAAAACGTCTATCTGGGAATTAATCCACCGTGATATTTTCGACCACTGCTTATGTTGTCGAACGGCGGTCCGCGATAGGCCGTCTCTGTCATAGCTGATCCAAGTCAATGGTGCAAAGTAGCATTTCTAAAGCACAAGAACCAAATACTTAGAAAGTTTAAAGAGTTCATGTAAATAATGGAGACTCAAAAGTGCGAAAATAAAGCATCCCAATCTGACGCTGGGACAGTTTTTAAATAGGGAATTGAGAATCTCCAGAATCAAACACCAGAACATCGTTTCAGAGAATCCAGGGCTTAGCTCCGAGAAGCGAAAGGCCATGGGTATGAACCTCGCTTTGTAGCGAACGCGCGTTGGCGCGTGAGCTGCGAGCATCCGTCCTAGCCGGACGGTTTCGACGCAAACGGAATGTTCTTTTGCGATTAAAGGTGGTGTTACGCTACTTCGTGCAGCTATTTGGCCACCTTCCTTGTGATAGGAGTGATAGGAACCCTGTCCCTGGTGTCAGGTTGCTGCGGAGACATGCTCCAAGTGCTATAGGAGTGACGAGAGAATATGCAGATTCGAAGCAGATCTGTCTCTGTCTGATACATATATTGGAGAACTAACTGTAAAAATCAAGCAGTTGGAAGATGTCGTTAAGGTAAGGAAGAGCGGGATGCCCCCCGCGAAGAAGAGGCGAGAAATGTGCCTCCGAATGCGAGTGAATCTCCTCAGTAAGATGCTCCGTACACTAGAAGCGTTAGGTGATAGGCGGCCCATGCGTGCGACGCAGAGATGTCGACTTCTGGTTTACTCAGCTCGTGAGGGTACCTTCCATGCAGTTCCTTCGCTTTCCATAAGATTATCTTCTCTTCCGTTTCAATGATTGGTTGAAGAGGCGGATCAAGCTTTTTCAAGTTTAGAGGACTATAGTTATTGCGCTCACTGCTTGCTGAACTCTCCCACAATGTTCCAAGAAGTATCTTCTGAGTGAAGCAATTTGAGAGCTGTGTAGATTTATGAGATCTACAATGCCTCGCCCTCCTTGCGACCTTGGAAGAGTAAAACGCTCATTACATGAATGGGGATGATGTTTTCGGTATTAACTCATAGCGGTTCGAATTGTCCTCTGGAGGTTGTCGAGGTCGGTATTGCTCAATTTAATAACGCCGAAGGAGTATGTCAGCACTGGAATAACAAATGAATTGATGCCCTGCACAAGGTTTCTAGCAGAGAGTTGAGTTTTTAAGTGTCCATGCAATCGTTTACACACTTCAGTTGTTAGTATGTTTTAGTAACAGAGTGTTTGATTCGGAGTGACTGTTGGAAACCCAAGTATTTGTAAGTTTCATGGGGTTCCATGAAGTTAATCTTTGGTTCATTAACAGTCTCCAAATTTATAACTTGCATATGACCTCGAATGATATTCACTCTCCTGCACTTATCCAAACCGAATTTCATCTTGATGTCGTCAGTGAACTTCTCCGTCACGTTTATTAGATGCCGCATATGACACTCAGTGTCTGCATAGATCTTCAGGTATCCATGTAAAGAAGATGTGAGACACGAAGAAGAGTTGAGTTCCCCTTCTTAAGAGCGATTCTATAATTAGATGAATTAAGTTGAGTATGCAGGGGATTCAAGGCTAAGCAGAACAATAAAGGGCTTAAAGAGTCACCCTGGAAAATCCCTCGGCGGATGTGTATAGTATCTGTGTGGACGGATTGTTTTCCATTAGAGAGATACAGTTTTGTATTCCATCGGCTCATCGCGGTTTTCAGGAAGTTTTGGATAAACGGGTGGACCTTGTAGACATACAAACATTGAAGGAGCCAAGAATGGGGCACGGTGTCGAATGCTTTAGCGTAATCCATGTAGCATGCGTACGAGTTTCTTTGTTTTTCCTGCACTTGCCCCATAATTACAGAGTCTATAATGAGTTGCTCCTTGCATCCCTGAGATCCAGTTCTACATCCTTTCTGTTCATTTACTAATATGTTCTGTTCCTCAATGTGTGTCATCATCATTTGTGAAACACAAGATGTTATGAGTTTGTAGAAAGTTTGAAGGCAGGTTATAGGCCTGTACTTTGATGGGTATTTAGTGTCACCCTCCTTTGGTAACAAGAATGTTCTACCTTCAGTGAGGAAGAAGGGTAGATTTTCTGTTTTGTGAAGAAAATATTGAATTATATTAGCTATATGATGGTGAGTGCTAGTAAATTTTTTCAGCCAATAATTGTGCAGGCCATCACTGCCTGGTGCCCTCCAGTTATGTGCTTTGTTCAAAGCTGCTTGGACAATTTCCACGGTGATGATTGGTTCACCCATTAGAGGAATATCTCGGTGTATGTCATATTCCATTTCAATCCACGTCATATCTGCGTTGTGGGACACAGCAGATGACCAGATAGGCTTCCAAAAGTCCTCTATTTGTGCCTGTGAGGGAAGCTTTGACTCTTTCATATCATTTACAAGCCATTTGCCCTTTGACATATTCCTATTGAATGCTTTCTGGTTTCTGTTAAAAAGAGAATTCTGTTGCTTCCTCGTAGTGAAATTCCTGTAGCGTCGAAGGCGTTTTGTGAATGCCAAAAGCTTTGGTCGTAGGGTGTCTAGATGTTCTGTTATTGTTGAATTCAAAGGCTCGTGCTTCTTATGTATTTTTGTATTGATAAGGATGTTATTCACCTTTTTTCTCAGTTTTCCCGAGGTATTTCCTTTTTTAAATTGTGTGAGTCTTCCAATATCTCTCCTAGTGCTTTCTATACGATTCACCAGCCGTCTTTTCCAAGGTGGCATTATTTTTTCACTTCGATCATTGTGGGCATTTTCTACGTGTCTGAAAAGATTGGAACCGTTACATCTTGAAGCCACAACCGCAGCACAATCAATTGCTGTGTGTACTTCATCGAAAGATGGTCTTTGTTGTAGATGTTGTGGCAGTACTTTCTCAGTCAAGACGCTGATTGCTCTTGCTAATTTCTTCGAGCATGTTTGTCTGGGAATGAGACAGCGGTTCAGTGGGTCAGTTCCCTCAAATTCCACAAGGCGACTACAAATTCATTATACATATATTATACATATTATTATTATTTATATTATTATTATTATTAATATTATAATTATAAATTTTATTTATCTTACAACTATTAATAGTTCAAATGTTGGGAATGAGTTCTGGAACTAAAGAAAACGTGCGCAGATGATTTTCTACCCATGCGTGACATACAGTTTCTACTCTTTTACTTTCTCGGGTTCGTACGTATATAACGAATAATATACATAGTATAGGTAAAGTAACTAATGCTGCGGAAAATCGATTTGGAGATTTCGACGGAAATACACGTTTTGGGGTTCGCTTATCCCGAAAAATGTTTTGTTTCAAAATGTCCACCTGTCCTTTAAATGGGCTTCATGTAAAATATTGTGATTCTTCAATTGTGTGTTTCTTCAATTGGGAACAAATGCTGTGCTAGTTTTGGCGGTAGTATTGTTCACAGACGGACTAAGAGATGGACGGATAGACAGACGGACGTTTTGCCGTTAATTTTTCGGTATCCAGGACTCACAAAACAGAGATTCTGGCTACACAGTATTAGAGGGTTTTTTCTTAATTTAGCAAGTGGAATTATGCACTTTTTCGTTACCAGGGCCCATCAATGAGTTTCTCTGTCAAAATGCACCGCATTACTGAAGTTTCCTTACTGTAGATATATTAATCCGTATATACGTACGTATGCGGGAAAGTAAAAAAGACCTTTTTTTGTATCAGGGGGTCATAAAACGAGTATTTCCGTGAAAATCACAAAAACGATTTGCCACAGCATTACATAACTTCCTCTATACAACGTATATTACTCATATATACGTATGTATACGGAAAACTAAAAAGTTTAAAAAGCCGTTTCTGAGAAAAAATTGAAGATTGCCTGGGAGCTTCATGTAAAGTAACCCAAAGTTTTGAATTTTTTTTTTTGAAATATCAAAGCTTTGATTTAAGTCAGATCCACAGGTTTTCTTCAATTTGGAAAAAGTCCTGTACGTACGTATGGTTTAGGCGTTTTTTTAAATTTATTTTTCTGCCTGTTCGGCATAACATGCCTTTCAGGGGTTTTA
>BOPP01000280.1:870147-880661 GCA_017312745.1 Gryllus bimaculatus
CCGTATGCAACGAGCTCACTCGGTGGCGACGGCTGGCTGCGCCTATCGCCGACGGCTTGCCTCTTCCGTGCGGAGCAGACCGGTGCTGGCGCGTACGCGGGCGGGCCGGCCGCGCGTCGCTCGATGCGCCAGCTGCGTGTCCGGCGCCGAGTGCGGGCCGGCTGGGCCTGATCGCGGCGGAGGTGCGCCGCGTGTGCCCGGCCCGACGTGGACGGGCGTTCGCCTAGCAACGCCCGACGCCGCCCACCAATCTGGCCCCGCCGCGTCGCTGCGCGCCTTGGCGTGAGAGCCTCAAGGTTCTCTTGTCGTGTTCGCCAAAGGAGGTGGCGTGCGGCGGGCAGCGCCTACCACAGCCGCTACATCGCGCCCGCCGGCGGAGGCTGCTCGCTGCGCTCCCTCAAGGAGGGTAGGCGGCCGCCAGCGTGGCGCGTGCAGCACAAGAGAGGAGCTACCGACACACGTGTGTATGTTCGGCATGACCCAGCCGCGTCGCGCAGCGCTGCGCTGCTCAGCTTCGTCGTGGGCGAGGCCCCGCGGGCTGCCGAGCGCAAGCGGTGGTGCTCGGGCGATACCAGGACAACCAACCTTCTTCCGGGCCCCGCTTGCAGTTTCGAGGGCCCCTGCTCACCCGCGGGCCGGAGTACGCCGTCGCCATCAATCGCGCCGCACGGCCTGCTGCAGGCCATCCTCAAGCGCGCGCTGCCCTCCGATGTGCTCAACGTGCCGCTGGCTCAACGGGGCGATGACTCCCTCAACTTCCTTCTCAACGCCATCGGAAAGTGAGTAATTGACGGGAAGTACATCACGGGACGTAACGCCTGATGATTTAAAACAACGTAACGTGTGCAAATACATAGAATTTCTTTTTTTATAAGTATATTAGAAACAGTTTCGGCAGTTTTATAGAAACGAAGTCAGATTTGTGATGATTTTTCATTTTCAGAAAATTATTCTTAATTTTTCTTTTGTAATTGATTAATCTCTTACCACATGTGTGGGATAATGGATGGAGGTCATCTGCATATGTTTCTGTGTTTTCTTGAGGCAATGGCTTCTTGGTAACTGACCCTAGCTCCCGCTTATGATCTATTACAGGCTGTACAACGCGGGGCTGCAGCCACGTCCCGCGGCGCTGTACCCGCCTCCGCAGTGGCCCGTGACCCGAGGCACGCCCATGATCTCCCCGCTGGTGCGCTGGTCCCACGTGGACGACTGGTTTGTCTCCACGTTCCGCCAACGTGAGAAGTCTGACACTGCGGAGCGTCTCGTCACTCTAAACCCACAAGAAGACGACAACGATATTATGGTCGGCCACGTGATCGACGGCCGACCTCTCATCCCGGCCACTGGGTACTTGGTGAGTGCCGGTTCGCATCTGCCTACACCGCCGACCAGTCATAGTTCGCTGCTCGTCCTACAACAGATCGTGTTGAGGCTGCATAGTATTGCTTAAATGATTGGTAGAGCAATTACAAGAATTGCGAGGAGAAAAGTTTGATGCATCGCAGTCTGTATTTTTATCAGACAAGAAAATTCTGAAAAAGATACACGTAATTGACAAAGATTATTACTTTGACGTAAGAATCAATGAGTATTACATAGATTGTCATGATTACTTCTGTCTGGACGAAAATAAACGTTCTCCTTACGAATTTCACGCTTGGTGCTTGCGCACGCCGCTTTCCTGCTGCGTTTCGGAGTCGAATGTAACGGAGAATGCAGCAATAGGCTGGGAATTGCTTGCCAACGTACCGGAATAATCTTTCCATGCACACGATTCACTTAGCTTCTCTGCACGATCGCTTCGAAACTGCGCGCGGCTCCTCTGATTTTGAAAAAAATGGGAGCTCGTCGTGTCTAATGTGAAAAAATTGGAATCCGGAAAATCTGACAATGAGTAAATGTTTCGTCGCTGCCTCCCAACTGGTGGTGCAATCTATGGATCACTCGTCAAAGTAGTTAAGGTTCTAATGCAAGTACTTCATACATAAAAATGGATTTTTCGGCAATTGTGAGACAATTTGCGAGATTTTTGACCGAATTAAAACTTACCAAATCTTGTACGCGGGAAGTTTGAAATGTATGATCTTTTCTTCTTAATTGCCCTCACAGAGTAAGAAAACTGCAATTTTCAAAACATTGCGCCAACTTTAAATTAATTAGGCTGCCCATGGCAAACATCACTCCCCCCACTAAAAGAAAGCGAATCGGGTAACGAGGCGTAGGGCCAGGACGCCATAGAACCGTCATTGTCTGCAGGCAACGAATTAAGCCACCCTGTTTTGACTTATCGGCTTTGAACATGTTTGACAAAATTTAGCGGCTCAGGGTGTTAAACAGTTGTCGGCACTGATTCTAATTAATAATTGTAGGAGAGACTAAAGACGAGATCTGGGATGTCAAAGAAATGACTAGAGAGAGAGAGAAAGAGAGAGATTTGAATGCGTTCAGTTGAAACCGAATGCTTATTTAATTGCATTCGAAAGGCGAGATTTGATAGAACCCCTTATATTGATAAAATTGCGTTCCCATGCCCCGCAGATAAAATGAAAAGTTAAAAAACTGAGTACCGGGCGTAGCCTAGGAAATTCAAAGGGAGAAAAAACAGAAAACAAACTAAAAGCCGAACACGATAGGTGTGCATACGCGTGAATCGAATCCCATTTCTGAGCGTGCCGTCCCCCCCCCCCCAATACGATCGTGAGAATTCAAAATTAAAAAGGAGATAATATAAGAAACACAAAGATTTAAGGTATAATTACCACAGTTTTTATCACTGAGAGAATTGGTGACTCGAAAATTTAAAAAAAAGTGTTTGTCGCGCTGAAACGGCAATTCGAAGAAGTAAAGATCAAAACTAAAATAAATTTATATGTATTATTTGGCACGCCAGTGTTAATAAAACCCGTCTTGGCTTCGCCGAAGCATCGTGGGTGTTGCCGTCCATGGTTCCTCAAACAAAGAATGCAAAATATATACCTTGATTTTCTGAAAATGGGACATCGGAAACTAAGGGTGATATTCTTCTTTGCGTTACCCCACATTCTTCCAAAGGAAAGAAACGCAAATGCGTTTAGAAAAACAAACAATAACATTTAATGAGTAGCTGTAGTATATACGGGTGTCTATCACCACTCTGACATGTTGTTAGAACCAGTGTCTTACATTCATCGTAACATCACCATATGGAGAATGCATGAGGGCTTTCATAACACAACAAAAACACCATTCCATGTATTATTTAACAAGTACGAGTAATCCCGACAGCATGGGATGTAACGGTACAAGTCCTTGTGTAGTCTTTGCATGAACTGTAATTCAATTCCATCAACCATTATTTATTTCTCTTGTCAAATGTTTTTTGCACTACTGTCAAAATTGAAATGAAAACCTTCAATAATTTTCCATACGATTCGTCATGAAGTACGATTTCTTCTGGCTCTACTTCTATATTTCGACTTTAAGGTTTTCTTTATTTTCACTCCCTGGCGCCAGAAACTGTCACTATCCTATTCCACTATCATTTTAACAGTTTTACTACGCGTCTCCAATATGATTCTTTTTCATGTATTAAAAGTAAAAATGTCATCCTCTCCATCACGTAAAAATTACGTTGTTTATTTCAAAAAACTCCCAAATGTTAATATTATTTCCTTTGATAATTTCATTTACGTCCACAATATTATATATTACTCTGTCTAATAATTTGCATTAATATTTCCGAAATATATTTATTTACTTTATGAAAATATTCGATATCTGACTACCCACGCTGGGCCCAAATCTGATGTATTTTCTTCGTACTAATACGGCAATTATTTTATCATCAACATGCTAACGTTCTGTTCTGATATTATATTTATTTAACATGATAATTGCCCTATTAATAACCAAGGTCGATTCGGCCTGATAACATTTCTTGCGTGTTGAAAAGACCAATTATATAGATATTCGATTACGAATATTTACCGAAAAAATTACCTCTTTATTTAGGATTCTAGAATTTTTCCTTACCTTTACGAAATAAATTATAATATCTACTTAAAAAATAAGTAATGTTGAAATTTCTTTCTTTTTTATTAAAATTTTACCAAGAATTTTAAGCTTATTTAACTAGTTTGCCCCATCTAAAATGACCATCAGTATTTGAAATACATTAAAATTTTGACATACTTTGTCAATTTATCTAAAGTTTCCTTTAACATACTTGCCCTTGACCATTTAACAGAATTTCGAAATCTTTGTAAACATCTTAAAATTATACACTTCCCTTATGAAGATAAACTGCACTCCATAATAATTAATAATTCCATTCCTAGTCGTCCTTCCACCATTTCTTGAAATTCCACTCTCAAGTTCTTAACAGCACAGCTCTTTGAATTGTACGTGTTTTATTTGACTTGATTTACTAATTAACTTGAGTTTAAACACCCCGCGACTAACATATTTGTATACTTAACAAGTTCTTTTCAAACTTCAACTTTTAACAACAATTCCCACCGATCTCGGAAATACATCCTGCTCCTACTAAATATCGTGGTGTCCTGTTTAAAAACTCACATTCAGCAACTTAACTTACTCTTGGTTGTCTTTTATTTACATTGCTGCTTCGTCACCTCGATGCTGTATTGCACTTCTGCAACTATATTATCCGAATTCATTTGTCTTCTACAATAGTTTCTTTAAAAGATATTGTTTGTTTGTTTTTTTTTCAATATTTTAAATAGAAGCCCGAATCACTTTTCTTCATGTTTCTTCGACTCTTAAGATCCCAGCGTGTAATTTTTATTTAGAATTCCTTGTATTTACCTATCTTTGCTGTCGTACATCCCTATATTTTCTACGAAATGTATTTAACTTGTAATAAATCATCAGAGAAGGACATTTAAGAGAATGGTGCAGGCCTCATGTTTGCTGAAAACCTTCTGAATGTTTGAAAATTGAAAAAGGTCAAACGTTTTTTTAAGTCTTCCTACAACTGAAATTAAAGATAGAGATTTTCCCCGTAATTAAATTTGTTCTTTAAAGATTGATTGTCAAAGCAGGTCCCGTATACACTTTCGAAGGAGTTCGTACTTTTTAAGTAATTTCAAGTGAGGATAAGGTCAAGAACGTATTTGCTAGTTAGTACCACTAGTTTTCATTGATATTAATTTTCTCAGGAACCCGAGAAAGGTAGATCTAGGTCATACACGGTAAAGATGATTCTTCGGAATTCGAGTAGTTTGTCATGTTAGTGGCGGTGCTTTTGCTAACCCCAGTTTAGGAGGTTTTGAAGACCTAGTGTGATGTGTATTCTTCAATTTTTCTGAGGATCGGCCATAGCTTCTGCGGACTTATAAAATGGTAATGAATTTACTGATTTCTTATTATACTGAGGTGGACGATTTTCCAAAATGCGTTTTGCAGAAACTGGTGTGGCAGACCGCTGCGGCCTTGGAAGGACATTTGTACACCGAGGCTTCAGTTGTATTCGAGAACGTCCGTTTTCTGCGCGCAACAAAGCTCCCAAGTGTGGAAGGTAAGTAGAGAGCCATACTATCATTTTGTGAAGGGTTAAGGTCCAACTTCTTTGACAGACGATTAAATACATACGACAGACTTCGAGAAGTGGAAATAAAAAATATATATTTCTACTCTGAAGAGTATTTACAGTCTTTTATCAGTATAGCGTTTTCACTTTTTTCAAATCCCTCCTAAAAGTGTATGTGATGTCATACATGTACTACATAAAGCTGCATATTTAATAATTTAGGAAAATAAATTCATATTTATTTATTTAATTACTTATCGATTTAATTACCCACAACAGGGCAAAACCCCAATTATCGTAGGCATTATAAGAAGAGAAAAGAAAGAAAATCATCAATTTCAAATGAACTCGCAAAATTTAATCACAGAAATTTAATCACAAGAATACAATTTTTTATAAAAATTGACAAAACATAACACACCTGTAAAATAAACAAAATGGAATATTATATCTTTGAAACAGTCATTTCAACAAAAAAAAGCGTGTAATGACAATATTCAAAAATGGAAAACGCATCTTCAAAATAATCTGGTAGCGAGCAATTCTTAAAAGAATATCTCAACATTTCGGGTTCATTTATTATTTATTTAAATTTAATTTTATACAAACAAACCGCGCCTAAAGCGCAGACTCTACTCAATTTATTAAATTTAGAAGATTTGTGGTGAAGAGTGGTAAATGTTTGTGAGATGTTGTATTTGGTTTGTTCTCTTATAATGCTTTTTGCCCTCTTAAACTTGATACTTGTGCAATAAAAACAATTGTAACAGCAAACTACTTATCTGATAAACGATTGACCATTTTAAATAAAAACAATTGATCAGCAAAGACTTCCATTTTCAAGAGTAGTTGGATTGAATTCTTTAACTAAAATACTTTAAGAAATTTCATATTCAGATTGCTTTAACTGTTTTAAATATAAATATCTCAAGAATCGATTTTGAATTTTTTCAATTTGGTTGCTTAGTGATAGTGATAGAGATAGTGATGCAATAAAGAGAGCAAATAATTGAAGCATATTCAAATCTGGCGAGCACAAGCCAGTTGAAGAGGAGTATTAAACTTGATGTGCCATTGATATTCTTGGAATTTCGAATTATAAAGTCAAGATGTTTTAATGCATCATCGGCTATATTGAATATGTGGCAAGTCAGATTATGTTGAATAGCACCATTTAAGACTTTTACTGAATTTTCACGTTCTAATGATTCTTTATTCGTTTAGTAACTTGCTTTTAGATAAGCTTTATTCCTTGTATAAGAAGTGAAGCAACATATTTTTCATATTAAAGTACAAACTATGATATATGCTCCATCTGTAGACGTTATTAATATCAGCTTGCAATTTATTTGGATCATTCTCATTTTCAATTGACTTTTAAATTTAAAATTATCAGCAAAAACGTTTAAAAAATTGAACTACACTAGCGAAATCATAAATATAAATTGGAAATAATATAGGTCCAAGATTCGAACCTTGAGCACTCTAGAATCAGTTTTATATACATAAGAATTCTGTAGATGAAATTTAACATATTGCTCTCTATTTGTTAAATATGAACTCATGAAGTTTAATATTTGTTTTGAAAAAACTAAAAAAGACAGTTTAGAAGAAAGTATTTTGTGATTAATCATATCAAAAGCTTTAGAAAAATCTGTATAACAGTATCAATCTGAACTCTATGGTCTAAACTACTTGAAAAAAACTGAACAAAATTGACTAGATTTGTAGCAGTAGATTTTTCAGAAATAAATACCATGTTGGTAACTAGATAAGTAACAAGATTAAAAATTTTAACATATATTATTTGTTCAAATACATAGCAGCAGAAGAATTTATAGTAATCGGTCTATAATTTTTAATTTTTATAACAGAACCAGATTTAAGTATCGGACACACGCTAGTAAGTTTCCATTTTTTAAGAAATGTTCCGCTTTTACACAATATTTACTATTTAATTTAAAATGTTGTGATAACGCGTCATAACAGCCTTTCAATATAAATGGTGGTAATCCATTTGTGGTAATTCGAATTTTATCAAATGAGATTTTGTTGGTGTTAAATGTGTTAGAAACGTCCACAAGAGAAGAATAAAGAATATAATCTTGAATTGCACCATAAGAGACACATATTACTAACGTATTATTTCTGGTTGATGACACAATGAACAATGAACTGTTTCATTTAATATAAAATTCATGTTGCATTACACTTTCAGTTGAGGAAGAGATTGTGGTTTCGGGTACCTTACTATTTTTAATGGAGTATTTATGCACATGAGAAGCAAATGTTTCATATACATTTCCTCTACCTCAAAATTTGACTGTAGCGAAAAAGCAATACTTTAGTTAATGACGCAAGAGTGTTGGAAGCGAATGGAATCTAGCTATAGGCGGGCAGATTTTCTGTTTTGGGTTGTGCTGCGTAAAGTAGTGGAGAGGAAGAGTCGAAACGAGAGAAAGCGAGAGCAAATGAGTTCGAGGCAGCTAGAGAAGAAGGAAAGGTAGTGAGGGCAGGAGAGAGAAAGGGGGAGATGCAGCAGTTGGATAATGTGTTGGTGTTTGTGGTGCTCTCCCCAGGTGAGACGCAGGAGCTGATGGTGATGGTGCAGCGCGGCAGCGGCGACTGGGAGGTATCGGACAACGGCACCGTGGTGGCGAGCGGCCGGGTCCGAATCGTAGCGGACGCGGCGGCGGAGATGGTGTCCCCGGAGATGGCTCCGCGCGGGGCACGCCCCGCCCCCGCCGACGCCGAGGCGGCCGCCGCCGCCACCGCCGCCGCCGCCGCCGAGCGCGAGGGCGACGCCGACGAGGACGAGGACGAGGACGACGCGCTGCCCGCCCCCGCCCCCGCCGTCGGGGACGAGGTGCCCGACTTCGACTTGAGCGCCAAGCACGTGTACAAGTGCCTGCGGCTGCGCGGGTACAACTACCAGGGGCTGTTCCGCGCCATTCACTCGGCCAGCCCGGACGGTGAGTGCGACGGAAGGTCTCTTACATGCTCTGTCGCGTGCAACATGGTTCCTCAAATCTGGGAGGGAAATAAGCTGCAATATATTTTGATCACGTGCGTGTAGCCAACGTGCACGTTGACAATTTTAAGATAATTACAATTACAAGTAATTCAGATTCCAATGCACAACACGCAATATTTCTATTTGTGCTTGTATTGGCAGGAAGTCTAGAGATAAATATCTCTTCCTTGAAACGCGAGTGATATGTTTCTTCCAATACAGCATACTAAAACATTCTGCCGGGGAACTCCGAATTCATTAAGGTTCGGAAGGTAATTACTTTCGAGTTGCGTTGATTTGAACTTTGTCAGGTGAATACACTGCACTTGTTAACATTTTGCCGAAAAACAATTCACACTGTGACACCTTGCCTTTGGCCAGTTGCTTGCAGTAGGGAGATCAATCATCGGAAGAGTGTATGTTAAATTATGAACATCCCTCTGCTAAATACATACGAGAATATTCGTAATATCGTGACATAAAAACATCTATAATAGAACAGCCAACTTAACTATCATAGAAACTATCCATCTCTGCACTAAAAAAATGTGTATTTCACAGTTGATTCTAGTGACTGATTAGTTATTCTTTGTGACTGATAAGTACTACATTGATCACTTTTAACGTTTATGTTTTGGAATCAATAACGTTAATATTCTGTGGCCTGTAGAGTATAGTTTAGTTAATCATTACTTTTTAGAGTTATTTGGATTATTAATGCTGTTTATTACACTAATCATACATTTGGGTGTTTTGTTATTTTTGAAATTTCATCTTGAAGTTGTAGGATGTATTTTCTCTTTTCAGAGAAATTGGACGTTCGTATTCGTACTTTGAAAACGGGTTTTACTTGTGGCATTTCTTGCCAATAATTCACATATTCCAAACAATGGCAGGATCATTCACGCAGACTAATAAACTAGTAATAATAATGTTATTAATAATAATACCAATAATAATAATAGTAATAATCATAATAATAATAATAATAATAATAATAATAATAATAATAATAATATTCTTAATATTTTCTCATCACTTCGATTGTTAACTGTAGAATAATGTACCACTGTAGGGAGGCGCGCGCTGATTCGTTGGAACAACAACTGGGTGTCCTTCCTGGACGGTCTCCTACAGATGCAAATTCTGAGAGGCGACTCAACGCAGCTGTACGTACCCACGTCCATCCAAAAGATAGTGGTGGACACGCGCCGCCTGTTGGAGATGCTTGACTGCATGCGGTCGAACAGGCGATGTAAGTACAGAACATGGTGTATTTTCTCTAGTATGCCTCCTCATGAACACCTAACGTACGCAATGTTTTACGGCTAAAAAATTATTAATATTTATATAAATTTCTTAAATAATGGAATTAATTAATGTCAATGTTTGTGATATAACTAGCTAATTAGCATGTTTCTGATTCAAATGAAATTATCAAATTCCTTCAGAAATGGAGATTGTCATCGGAGAACAGACTTTCATAGAAACATGATATCTAAATGCATTTCGCAAACAAAGTTAGGTATTCTACAGTCTGTCGGTAGAAGATGCCTAAAATCAATGCACGTGTACTGAATTTGTCACAACTATATCAACATGAGCTTCGACAAACGAATCGTACAATTATTACGATCGATTATTCTACAGAAATGTTAGAAATATGGATAATTTGAGATCATAAATGGGTGGTATTAGTAATGGCACCAACTGTCGCTTTGGAATAAAACTAACTAATTTTTATGAAGCGATTTTTTCCATAAAACTTTGAATAAAATATTTTGTACTCAATTCAGCTAGCATTTTCTCTTCTCTGTGTGTTGGAAATAGAGGTAGGATCCAATATAATTACCTGAGCACAGAAACAAATGGCACGGGTGGCTTCAAACATGCGCAGTGATCGAGGCACAGATGGTGCCTGAGCTGGACCTCATCACGACCGGCACTGTCGAGATACGCGGCCTGTTC
>BOPP01000280.1:881559-892773 GCA_017312745.1 Gryllus bimaculatus
CATGCGCCACCTGCCGCTGGCTGCCGCGCCCTCCGTGCCCGTGCGACACGCTTTCTGCGAAACGGCCGAGCGCGGGGACCTCTCTAGCTTCGGCTGGTTCCAAGGCCGCATCGACCCTGAAAGGTGGGGCCGCGCTCTGCGTGGCGCCGTCCTTTGTGGGCGGGACTTCGGTCGTCACAGCTGCCTTGTTTCTTGTCCGCAGAACTCTCATACCGGCTGGCCACGTGCTGGTGCACGTGCACTACGCTGCGTTGAACTTCCGCGACGTGTTGATAGCTTCCGCCAAGTTGGATGCGGACGTGTTGCCCAGGGGCGACCCGGTATTTTCCTTTCATTACTTATTGTGATTGATGTTTTAAACTAATAGGTTTCATACTAGGTGGATGATATTAGAACATTGCCTGCAAATAATTCGTAAAAGGTAATATCGTTTTCTAGAAAATAAAATATAATTAAATTTCAATACGTATATGAATGTCACAGAAATATTATTCTCTCTTGTTGACCAAGATTGCATTCGTTCGTTCAAAAAATATAAGGATTTTAATTCATTTATTCACTAGAAAAGAATATTCCTTGCACTTCCCCGGTCAATAGAATGACCTGCAAAATACTTTTTCAAAGGGTAAAACGCTAAGTATGCGTAATATTAGCTTATTTCTAGGTTATCGACATGCTTTGGTTTTCTTCTGTCGTAACTTTTCATGTAAAGTTTAGATCTGCACTACCGCAAGAACACCAATCACTAATATATTCTTATGCTTTTAACCTGCCAGGATGCTGTAATTGGGTTCGAATACTCTGGTCGTCTCTCGAACGGCCGCCGAGTCATGGGCATGAGGATGGGAGGTTGCTTGTCTACGGAGGTTATAGCTCCTGACTTTCTCTCATGGGATGTACCAGATGAAATGTCTCTGCTTGAAGCTTCCACCATACCTATTGCCTATGGAACGGTAAGATATGCCAAAGGTGGTGCCAATTTCACACTGGCATCGATACCATTATATGGATATTTGGAACCAATTTAAATCGTTTGGGCCAAACTGTTGCACCAAAATTGAGTTTGTACCAAAGAAAATAATTAAGATACAGCCATTTCAATGTGACTGTGCCAATTTCACGAAGGCACCGTAAAAACTAAATTGTTTATGCCAGTTTGTTCCACCAGAATGTACGTTTGTACCAAAAAATATTTACGTCTCTACCTTTTTAAAGTGGGGGTGGTATCCTCACGCTAACTTTAACACCAGCGCCCAAAATTAGAACCATTCTAAATCGTTTGTGCCTCGTTTACACCGGAAAGTTCCATTAGAATTTTCGTTTATGCCAAAAAATAATTAATATCTTACATCATTTCAAGAATATAAACAATTCTATATTTGAAAGTCATTTTCAAATTAAAACTATTTTTCAAAATGTGGAGATAATTTCTTTGGTTGAATGTTACTGATTTTGCGTGATTAGTAAGAATAATTATTGTCGTATGATATTTATTCAACACATGATTTTTATGATCTTTTTAATATTGCTTGATAGCTCTTGACATATTTCTGTAATGATTCTACAAACTAATGGCTAATTTATTGTATAAAGGTCTCATATCAACTGACAAAAATAATAAAATAAAAACACTTTTTTATATGATGCATTGTGACCATCTTCGTAAGATAACCTTTGTAAGATGGTTCTCGTAGGATAACCTACAAAGTACGCCCCGGTGGACTGCAATTGAAAGCAATAAATCGCGTAACAAATTACGATGTGGCATAAAATCTGTGTGCCATGAGCATTTTTAGGACTGGTGGTAGTGGTTTTCCTCTATTCCTCAAGCCCACATTGTGAGTGAGCAACAGACACTAATGTTTACAACAATATCCTTGTCAAAACGATATCTCTTCTTAAATTCTGGTTGCCTATGCATTTCCATAGGATTTTCCAAGTCTCTCCAATATCGTTGTGGTATACTATCTTCCATATTGATTTCAATCATTGCAAAAACTAATAAAATTATTTAATGTTATTCCTTGTTGAGGAATAAGGGTCCACGAAAGCGTGCAGATAGGCTCACTTATAACAATAAGTAACAAAGAATGACTTAAGTGACGACTATGAATTGAAAAAGGAATAAATAAAAATAAGTGACGGCCCTCAGACACGTAATAAAATATTAGATTTACATTTGCTGGCAAATATTGGTCTCGACGTTAGAAATTCGCAAGATAAAATATTTAAAATGCAGACGAATTAAAATATCGAAATGGCAGTTTTAATGATGTACTAAGAATGAAGATAACATTTCGAAAATTAAGAAACAGCGATAGTTCGTTAATTATAATTTCTACCGATTTGCCATAAGTCAGAAATCGTTAAACATTATAATCGGTGGAAAGCGGGACACTGGAAAACGATCTGAATATACTTCACTGCAAAGAGTAAATGGCAGGTCTTTAATACAAATGAGAGTTGGCATCCGATTCTTATTTCGTATAACCAATTGCATATCTCGAAACTGAAAGGCAATAGCTCCGATTGTATTGCGAAATTTCGAATCTTGTTTAAAGGGAATTGAGATGAGAGAATAAAAAATAATTGTAATATTTGTAAAATTATTAACAATTTCCAGTTTTTGCAATTCGCAAGTGGGAAGGATTTCCTCATGTCACAGAATCAAAAATAGTAAATAAACAATTTTGTAACAATTAACAGTTTTAATAACGATCGCGTGATGTGAGCTATTTCTGTCGGGGACTGTCCCAAATTTGTCTCCGAGTTGAACATTGCAAAATAACACTTTTGACAATAGATGAAAATTGATTGCTTAATGTCTAGTTTAATTGTTACTATAATGATAAATATACACTTTGACTGCAAATTTATTGAGATGAGTCATTGGGGATCCTCTACCGATTCGAGAAATGTTATGCCATTTTTGCAAATTTTATTAACATACAATTGCAAATCTGTAATTATAATATTTTTTATTGATAAAATCTATAATAAACTTGATATTTGATTAACTTCATGAATTGTGTTTGAAAAATAATATTGAAATTAAAATGTGTATGAAAAAGTAATTGGTCTAAAATTAATGTTATTTTGTGTCATACCGAATTATTTTCGTCAAAAAGAAACGTGTAAAAGTGGTGAGGTGAATACGTTTATACATTTATTCAATTCAAAAGTCCATTTATATAGACGCCTGAGAGGCAGTTGAGAGTCAAACTCTTAAAAACATGTCACTAGTAGCAGCTGAATCCATTGATCCGCTGGGCATAACAGTTTGCCTCGCTACAAGGCCTCAGGCGACGGCTGCTCCAAGGCCACAGGGGCCAAAGATTCTACAAAATAGGTGCAGGTAGTCAGGACGCAAAGGTTTGCTCCGCTGGCCGGGTCAACGTTCTCCAGACAATGATAATTGGTGTTGAAAGCAGGCGGCGGTTGCTACGCTTCCCTTAGTCGCTTCCGCGTGAAGTCAAGTACTGGTAGCAAACTTTGCTACACGCCGTAATTTTAAATCATATGTCCGTCGGACTTATAGCAGCGACCAATTTAGTAAAATATTACTTGTTTAAACTAAATTATGGCCAAGCACGGCACATAAACTTATCTAGACTGAGAACACTGCAGTTCGGAAAAATTTCTAAGTCCGAAATCAAACATGAATTCCACTGACTGCGCGCTAAGGTGCGGGCGCAGTCTGTGCCTCTCCCTCTGCTCGCCTGAATAGCAGCGCTTTCAACCTTCGCCCCCCTGCCCGTCTGTTGCAATCTCCTTGTGTCCGCTCGCGCAAGCTTCCACGAAAGCCACAGTTTCCCCCACTCGGAATCCCACAGTTCTGAAAAGATTTTCTAGTTTTATAAATTTGGTTGGTGATAGGTTGAAACTATGAGCGCAGTAGAATTATTTAGTCCAATCGCTGAAGGCGTTCTGAAGGGAATTCGGGTGGAAAATATCAAAGATCTCTGTCCCTTGTTTCCTCGATTCGCACTGTGTTTACAAAAAACACGTGCGGGTCTAGTTGCGTCGTAGTAGGCCCGGGCGAGCATAATTCATACTAATGGCTACTGGGTGGCGCTGCAAGGCCTCGAAGAGGGTGTCCACGTCGTTTCTTAAAAGGTGTTTCGTAAAGGAAAAGTAAACAAGAGCAGGGCTGGAAAGAAGTAGACCGCGGGTGGCTGGGGATTCCGCCACTCAGAAGGAGGGTCGCAGTGCGCGTAGCGAATCCGAGGGAGGGGGAGGTCGCGTGCGCGTCGGAGGGTCCCGGCACGAGAGGGGGCGTGAGAGAGACCTCTGTGGCAGGTTACTATTGGAATTAATGTTCTTTTTATTATAATGTATTCGGTAACGCCACAATATATTAGGTGGTATTTAGATCTCGGTGGGCAATTTATTTGTGAAATCATTCTTGCTTGTCTGTATGATGTGACGAAATTTTTTTAAAAAAGTTTATAATAGTTGTCGTTTGTTAACATTTCATTTTTTTCATAAAACTAACTTACGAACTTGGCAGCAGAGATGAAACTATTATAAAACTATTATATAATTTTAGCGGAATTTCTACTTTCCTGTTCTCGGGGGGATCTATAACTGTTTAATTTTTTAAAATTATTATGAAAAGCCTAATCATGGTTTTGTTTGGTTGTAAGTCTTTATTTAAAATAAAATAAAACATTTAAGAATGAACATAAAATATCTTGCAGACAGGGCAAAAATGATTTCTATGAATTCGAAACACGCAATAGTGTTCCATAAAGAATGCCTTAGAACTTTCATAAAACCACAATGCAAACTGAAAAATAGTTCTACTTATGGCATAAAAGGCGCTTTTAGAAAAAACTGATAAGAAAATATGAGCCCATTGTTGACAGCGCCAATCACTGCATGCGCGCTACGTTGTCAGAGCTCATTGGCTGAGATATGTTGATATAGACAGAAATACGCTAGAATATTATTACAAAACTGTTACTAAGGGGCGAGAAAGTATGTGCTGTTTAGCCACACTAGTTAGTGTGTAGCCTATCTGTGTAGGTTACGAAATATAGATTAGATGGCTGGGAAAGCTTCTGCAGAAACTGTGGCGAGGAGACTGCTATACGCCTATCTGCGCTCTGATCATAAGGTAGGATTCTGAAACAACTTAAAATGTCAAGACAGCGTACCTCGGTGTGAGGATCATTGAGTTTTGAAGAAATTATCAGTGTGCCTTTGGGCAAAAATAAACGTTCTCCTTACGGATTTTATGCGTTATTCATGCATACGCGCAGTCACAAGTTTCTCTGCTGTTTTGCGCGTTTCAAAGCGCTGGCGCACGGGAACAGCACTACCGTGTGCTAGGACCGCTACCAACGTAGAAATCCAACTGTCAATGCAGCCAATACACGTATTACATAGCTTCTTTAAACTATCTCCTGGATATACTTGAAAGTAGTACAAATGCCCGTTTCAAAGAGTTTCATACGATAAATGAATTATTCTTCTTCTTGGTGAGGGAGTTCTCGTTTTTTGGGAGAAAAATAATCTCAAGCGCGAAACGTTTGAAATGAAGGCTCTTTAATAGTAATTCACCCCAAAGACTGGTTATAAATGGTTGTATTAGAATTTAGGCCCACATTTGAAGTTATTTGACTTGCGTATGTGCCAACAGCAGCAGCAGCAGAAATCATATAATTGTTTTTCTAATTCACAGAATTTGCCAATAAGAAAAAATACCGACAATATATTATTCATTTTTGTTTATTGAGTAATGACATCTCCCTCTTCGACTGCAAAAGTTGCTTAATTCAGGAGAAAATTGAAGAAAAAATTCCAAAAAAATTGAACGAATTTCTTGAAAAAGATAGAAATTTATTGAAAAGGCATGAAAAATGTTGAAAGAAAGAAGAAAAGATGATAAAACATAAAAGAGAAATAACAAGAATGAAAATTCAGATTTGGAGAAGATACACAAAACAAAATGAAAATACTTGCTGAAATGATACGTTTATATGCTTGAACATACACGCTTAGGAAATCAGTATGTAAAGCAAGAATGAACATTCCAAATAGCCCACAAAAGAAAAAAATCGGTTTTCAGCTCGTGAAAGAATAATTTAGTGCTACTGTTGACTTGTATAATGTTACAAAAACTTCAAGATGACGCGTAATTCCCAATGGCGTTGAAGTGAATGTCTTGAAGTGTTTTGAATCAGATGAAGTAAGCACCGGGTTGAAGTGATTACGTGTCAGTGAAAAACAGAAGTATCAAGTCAGAAAGGTCAAATGCCAAAACGCTACCTACTTTTAAATATTTCCAGGCACTTTACGTGGAAAAACATAACCCATTAGTGCCGAAATTATTTTTTCACGATTTCAATTCTTTGACACATTGAATTAGATCATATTTATTTAATTAAATGTTTTAATATTATTAAAAGAAATGGATGATTTGTCAGTCAATAGATATGCTCTGTACTATAAATGGCTCTGTACTATAAATGTATAAAATGTTATACATTTGAGTTAAAATTTTAATTAAATTGACAAGAAAATACTCTATCATGCATGGTTCTCAACGAAACTGTCTTCACATAAGCATCACATTTTTGCGCTGTATTCGAGCTTTAGTGCTGCAGTTGGAATTTGCACAGCTTCTTCTCTTCTCCTCTGAAATTGTTTAAATCAATGGTCCTGACAGTCAAAACGCATGTCATATCTTTTATTAGTGTAGGCATTTATCTTATTCCTTTCAGTGGCCAAGAATAATTTTTTAGATAAATCTGCGTTAGTTCTCTACGACAATTCAGATGGGTGATTAACTGAGAAATGGACGAGTTTTTTTTTCTCTTTTCCCATATCTTTTCTCATTAGTTGTTGGATTTACTCCATAAATATTTGATGGTACATATACTGGCAAACTATCATTCTACTTGCAGAAAAATATTCAGTTGTACTTATCTACGGCAGAACGGACTATCCCTTTTCTCCTTCAACACTTGAAGAGTCTTGCTTAGAAGTGGAGAGTTCTTTGGTATTTGGTTTTCTCTGTACCCGTTATTTCTTAAGTGGATTAACCAGTTAAGACTAGTAAACGGGTTGTAAAAATATAAATGAAATGCCAGGTTTTGCATTTCAGATGTCGCACTGCTGTTTGTCATTTCTAGTAGTGGAGCAGTTAATTTGCCATGGGTACTGTCTGCATCAGAATTAGCTTTTAGAGACTTTCTTTGATATATTTCAATGTCCACAAAGTATCCACTCGAAGTACTCAAGGACCACGTCTTGTACCCAAAACGCAAAGAATTTCTCCCAAAATATATCTTCAGATCATTCCTGCCAAAATATCTCACCTTATTTTCGTCATTGAACAAATTATTTTCCGATGAGAAATATTTTGAGAATCTGATTTTCATAAGAATTGTTAATAGTTTGATTTTCCAAAGTTTTCCTTTATTGGTAGGACTGAAATCATTATTTTTTACGCAGTGACGTTTCCTGAGACTGTTTGGAATACCACCGTCGCCTTTATCTCCGAAATCTTCATCAGATAAAATATTAGAAGCTGGTGAAGCAATGAAAACTGCTTCAACATATGCATCTTCAAATAATATATCGAAGGCTTTTTGAACAGTAAATCGGGAAGAGATTAGAAAATTAGAAAATTTTCCGAAAGTATGTGCACAATACAATCAACAAACATTAATAACTTATATTTGTTTTCGAAAACATGTATTTTGGTAACTATTAGAAAAAAGCATTGCACGTAATGGAATAACTGATACCCCATCGCCTATAGAACCTAACCCGAGTAGCATTAGAAGTAATATTTAATGAACTCTAAAGTTGTTTTCTTATTTTATAATATCAATATGAAAAACAAACATATTTGACAAAAAATGAGTAAACATTACCAGCCTTGCGCCAAAAGATCGAAAATCAAATATAAAATGACATACTCTCATTATAGCTTAGCGTGCCATATATGGTACAGTGATATTAAAAAAATATAAGTTTCTTTCCAACAATGAGAGGTAATTTATTGAATGAAAATAGTGATTAATTCTTTTGTAACGTTATTACCAAATATGTGTCGCGATGATTCAATAATTTTGAAGTTATTCACAATCTTCATCCATATTGCCTCTAGCGGAGCAAGCAAAAATGTCTTCCACAAAAAATTATTATTTCTTGGCTCTGAAGATGGATCTGTGCAACTGCTCTAAAAAATCTGAACACATAGACGTTAAAGAAAAAAGAAATGTACGTAACCAGTTTAAACTTGTCCACTTCAACAACTAAACGTGCGCAAATTCAAATCGCGATTAATAATAATAATGATAATAATGATGATGATGATAATATGTCTTTATTGATATGGCGAGGCTCGGGCCATCAGACCCGCTCTTCCGCCTAACCCCATGTCACAAATATACTGAGTAATGTAGTAAAAGTAATGTAGTAATAGTAAAAGCACGTTAAGCAAGTTATTTAAAGCTACTTATAAAGAGATAACATCAGAGGTTAAATAGTTACAATGTTTGAATAATATGTTTGAAATAATTTTAAAATTCAAGACTGAGATTGAAAACACAATTTGAATTAAATAAGATATTATGTGCTTTACATATCTGCGCGCTACGCGGCAGCCTGGTATTCACCCCGAGCGACTGTGATCTATTAATACAGAAAGACACCATCACCCGCCGCTCGATCCTGGAGGAAAACCCGCTAGTCGGGGAATACCCACCAGGCAGACTGCGTTCTAATACAATGGAAACTAAGCTAACATGAAGTAACGGGTCTTTGGGGTGGTATCCGCAGCTGCGGTCCATGCTGCAAAGGGTCGTTTTCTTTTTTAAATCCGCCTCTGCTCCTACGGATGAAAATACAGTTCTAACACGCAATGTCGCCAGAAACCATGTTTTTGGGGTCCTCGATACCGAAAAATCAATGGACGGCAAAACGTCAGTCTGTTTGTGCGACTTGAGTCCTCCAGGCGCACACCTGGGACAGACGGAGCTCCCCGAACCAAGCAGGGAACCGCCGTAGTGAGGGGGGACGCGCAACGGCGGCTCGTGATTGGTCAGGGGCCTACGATCCGCTGGAGGTCGCTCCTGGACAGGACATTTGCTTGCAACAGGTCCCAGGGAAGTAACATTTTGTTTACAAAAGAAACATTAATGTTATTTCTAAAAAATATTAATCTTAACACTCCTGAGGAATAGCTTTTATTTGACCTGTAATCTGCGGTGATTTAAATTGCGATTCGCTTACTATTACTTACCGCTGGGAACTAATGGGTTAAAATTTCACGTTCTAAGTTTCGTCAGTTGCTCCATTACTATATGAAGACTCACCGAAGATTTTTTGATTAAAGATTGGGGCATTGAAGCTTCTTTCCGCATTTGTGAATATTACGAACTCAAAAATCAATTTTCGGGATGATGCCCTATAGCATTGAAAGTAATATTTAGATGATCAGTAAATGCAAAAGGTAATGTTATAGCACTAAATTGCGAAAAAGTGACCTTGAAGGTGCAAGTTTTCTTCTAAAGAAGTGGTAAAGATTCGGTGAAATATATTACTGGGATTAGGAACTTGGAACTTCCATACTTTTCAGAGATTTGAAGAGCAACATTATTTGGGAGGCTTTAATAATAAATCAAAACGAAAGAAAACACAGGTTGTTTTATCCTAAGAAAATAATTTAAAATTACATTAGTTTTAACTAATTTAATTTAATGTCAAGAATAGAAAAGTGAGTGAAATGTTGCTTTTAACTGTCATATGTGACATCCTTAACAAATTAGAGAGTAACATCCATAATAAAATAATTTTAAAACAATCAATTTCATTATTACATGCCAAATAATTTGTGAAAGATAACTTCTTGAAACGTATCAAAAAGCCACAAAACAATTTCATTGTATTTAATGGAGTAAGGACCATTAATTTTTACTTCAATAACTAAACAAAACTTCCAAAAATTTTGTGTCGTCTCAGACATAAAGACCCAAATTTTGAACGTCCTTAACATTACTTTTCTTTCAATACTTTTTAAACAAATTATGAAAACAATAGAAAATATGCTGAAATGAAGTCATTTCTTTATTATAGGAATACATTGTTAAAAAACATACTAAATTCTCCTTAAAAACTACAAGAATAAAAATGTCAAACCATAACGTCCGTACCAAATGGAATGGCTCGACTATCTTTTGAGACTTTCATTTGATTTTCTTCATTTTAAATACAAAGTAATTCTCTAGTTTTCATGTTTCACACAAAAATTAAAAATGACATTAAAATAAAAAATTAAGCTTTTTACTCTTTTCATTGCAAATCACATATATTTGCGGAATATTATTTTTATCACCTTGATAAAAAAATGATATCTGCGAGGGGGCGTCGCCAAGGTGTGTTGCGGTGCGCAGGTGGTGTTCGCGCTGGAGATGGTGGGGCGCATGGCGGCGGGCGAGAGCGTGCTGGTGCACGCGGCCAGCGGCGCCGTCGGACAGGCGGCGCTCACCCTGGCGCTGGCTCGCGGCTGCCGCGTCTTCGCCACCGTCGGCACCCAGCAGAAGAAGGACTTCCTGCTGCGCGCCTTCCCGCAGGTACCCGCACGCCCCCTCCCACACTCCCTCTCCTCTGCGCGGCGCGGCGCGGCGCTCCAGTGACGCCACGCGGACGGCTGTGCGCGCAGATGGCGGCCGACGACATCGGCAGCTCGCGCGACCTCTCCTTCGAGCCGCTGGTGCTGCGGCGCACGGGCGGCCGCGGCGTCGACCTCGTGCTCAACTCGCTGGCGGACGACAAGCTGCAGGCGTCTCTGCGCTGCCTGGCGCCGTGCGGACGCTTCCTCGAGATCGGGAAGATCGACATGATCAACAACAGCGCCATCGGTAAGGCAAAAAAACGTTTTGGTGACAGGCAGAGAAAATAGATTTTTCACATCCCATTCTTTGGGGATTCATGACTTTTATTTACACACGCTATTCCGTTGAACATGAGCAAATAGCTATCTTTCGAACACCAAGAGAAATATGTGTCAAGTCAAGAAACACAAGACTCAAGGTGCCCTTCCAAGTCCACGAATCACAGTTTTTCTGTTTGCGTGTTGACTTTTGGTGGTCGATCAATTTAATTGCAATTCTGGTGCCTGCTCATGAACTTGCAATGTGCAATGCGGTCATTCGCAGGGATGCGGCTGCTTCTGCGGCAGGCGAGCGTTCACGGTAT
>BOPP01000280.1:910636-927275 GCA_017312745.1 Gryllus bimaculatus
ATGGGAAAAAGAAAAGGGCTGTTTTTAGTTTTTTTCCGGCAATTATTCGAATTTTTCTCGACGTAAAATCCATCCTTGAACTTCAACGAACATTTAAAAAAAAGAATTGGCCAAATTGGTTCAGGCGTTGTATGAATGAGTTACCAATATTGAAATTGTTGAAGTTTCTGTCTGGCTGTTGGTTGTTATGTTGTTGGTGATTTGTGTGTGTTTTGTTTTGTTGGTGGTTGATATTTGATGCATGTGAGAAATTAGGTATGTTGTTGGTTGGAGGTAGTATTGGAAAGTTTGTTTTATTGAACTGCGGGGGAATAGGATTGTTCCTAAGTCTGTCATTTGGATTATTCCATTTACTTTCTTAAATTGTTCGTTAATATGGACATTCTACTGATTTGAGGTTAGCCCTACGCTTCCGGAGACAATGTTTACATGTAGGAGTGGAGTTCTTTTGTTCACAATTTTCTGATAGGTGATCACCTGTACAAAACACACATGAAATTGTATAATTGCAATTATTTTTACTGTGTCGGAAGTCTAAACATCGGTAACATTGTAGAGGGCCCTTTATTTTAAACACATCCTCAATTTTATGAGTTCCATGAAAGTCTACTGCCACTGTAGGGATGGAGGAATCGTTTTTAAATAGTCGAGTAACTTTTGTAGAAGAATTGAATTTGTTATTGATTTCGGCTAATATTTCATTTTCTGAGATTGAAAGATGAATATTTTTGATTACTATTGAGTATTTTGTACTAATTTTACCCGAATACGTGTTAAATTCTTTTTTAGTGGCCAGGAAATATTTAACTGCTTTTCGGAAGTCGATCACTGATTGAAATTGGATTCGAATATTTTGATTTTTGAATTCTGTAGTGAAGTTGTACGAGACATTAAATTTTATTTCATTCGCGGGGGAATCTTGATTATCAAAATTAGTAACAAAAATCGATGGGATTCTATTTTCGCCACTTAGATAATCTGGAATCTCTTCGTTTAGCTAACGCTCTTCGTTTAGTTAAGTAACTATGTTTTTGATTTCTACATTGTATTTACTCTGTAGGTTCAACCCCGCCGGAGGCTGTCTGTGATTTCACGTTTAAGGTTTCTGTTATCATTGTCGTTATCGCAGGTTCGCTTTCCTTGAGATATTACCTTGTTGTGATGCGGTTGGGTTGAAGCATCTGGTTGTTGTGAATGCATTTGTTCCTCCAGCCGCCCTGATGATCTGGCTCCGAATTGGATGTTATTACTTGCATTGTGTTGACGTTGAGGCGACATTTCGGTGCATTCCATGCTGCCCGTGAAATTCAGTTTGCCTTCGTTGGGAACATCAGATGACTCTTCCGAATTATAAAACGAATTTAGGGCTTCACTGACCATTCGCCCTGTGCTGGATAAATCGTTGTAGTGAATAATTATAACCACTGAACAATATTAATAAATAAATGTAGATCTAAATGTATTTCGAACACAAAGTCACCACTTTTCCTAACATTCGGAGTGATGTTGAATTATACTTTCACGCTTACTGATTCTAGCTGCTGTTGGTGGAGCGACTGCTCTGCCATCAGCAGAAGCGAGAATGAGCAGAGATACCAAATGCAAATATGCAGATCACTCCCAATGCCAATCTAGCGTTGCATTAAACAATGCAATCTAGCGTTGCTTAACATTAAAATGTGACTGTTTTGAATGTGTATTTGAATAAGGTGTTTTCTACGTGTGTTACACTGAATCCGAGATAGTAACAAATTGTGCAGTAGAAACACACATTCTGTCTCGTATTAATTTCCTAAACTCTCTGATCTGGGTAAGCTTTCGTTATTACCCGATCCTCTTAAAAGCTGTTACCTCTCGCCCCCTTAAAAGATCATTTTCACATTTCCTTTTCTTTCTGGTCCCCTGATAGTATAATTGAAATATATTTTTTAAGAATATTATACTCGTAGACCACATCCTATGTGCCACGTTGCGTGAAAAATTTGGAGCCGTTTTTGAGAAATTAGCGTTATAGCTTTTCAAATACTACACACTTTGAAGCTAATTTTCACAGATAATTTTAGTATTCAAGAAACTGCAATAGTAAAATATAAGCAATTTTGCTCAGAAATTAAATAATATGTAAAACGCCCCCAATGTTAACTTGTGGCTAACAGAATGTCAGAGATTCTCACACGGGATAGTTTCAGTATCTTCTCATTCTAGGTATTTTTTCGGTTTTGCCCTACTCTCTTCTCAGCCGCCATCTACTCTTAGCAGCAAATATACATTTTTTCCTACTTTTCTCAGTTTTTAGGGAATTCAAATATGATTTTCAGAAATGAACTGGAAAATTAGTCCTATTTAAAGTATATGCAAACCTTCGAACATTTTGATTAAAAAATGTGGGATGTTGTTTCAGAAAATGTCGTTTGAACATATCTGAGAACGCCCAATTTGAAGCTCTTTGTCGCGCAAATCTGACTAGTTATCAAGAACCTTCATTAGAAATTATTTAAAGCAATTGTACTCACAAATAGTATACCTGGTAAGAAATTTTCACAATGTAAACATTAACATGAGAGATATTTGAAAGCAATTTTGGAAGGTAAAGAATTCAAACAAATACGTTTACGTCATCTTATACAGTGCAGTAATTCCAATTCGCCCAAAAAGTGAGAAGAAAAATTTGGAGCAGTTTTCAAGATGATGATATTTAATCGTTTGCAAACGATGCGAACTCTTGAGGTTTTTTTTTTTTTACAGAAACGGTTTTGAGTTTTTGTAAAAGTCATTATATCATTTTCATAATTTATATTCAAAAATGCAATAATGTATACGAATCACCTGTAATGTAAATATTAATGGCATAAAGGAGATATAAAATATTCGATTTTTATAATTTTTAAAAACCAAAACAACACAGCATTGTAGCGTTTATGTCATAAGCTATAGAGCAAATAGCACTCGCACTACAAAAGTTTAAAGAAAACAGTGGGGCCGTTTTGAGAAAAAACTTGCTTTTAATAGTTATTCATGGCTTCCTTATTTCACTCAAAAGAATAATCGAAAAATACTTGTAATAAAAAATATACACGGCATTAATTAAGAACCAGTTTGTGAAGAACAGATTCACTTAAAGAAAAAATCTCTATCTTCAGTATTGTGAATGACACCGAAAACTTTTCAAGGTTTTTTTATTCCAAAAGTCAGAGTTAACAATGAAGATCGGGCCTATGCCATCTGTGAGTGAGTATTTCACTGTATTCTTGCGAGAAATGTAAGAAAAATTTGGAACCATTTTTGAGACAATTGGGAAAAAGTCCCAGGGGTAAAGAACCCACAACAGTTAATGAATGATTTTGGAAATCGCAGAGCTTCTACTCGGGGCAGGTCGACCGGGAAAAATTCATTTTGAAGAATTATATTTCAGGCGCTAGTGTTGTTCACAGACGGACGGACGGATAGACGTAAGTTTGTTGTGGAAAAAATTATTTCTCGGTTTCATGGAACCCAAACACGTTTTTCCTTTGAAATCTCAAAACACATTTTCCTCATCATTTTATAACTCCCTTTACACTTTTACATTTCTCCGTACATACGTATATACACAACGAAGGAAATGACACGAGATGTATTTCAATAAAATTATTTTTTTGTAATCCCAGAAATCTAGAAAGGATTCATCAAAACGTCATTGACCGTGTTATTTAGCGCACTTAGTTCTAACCGTACGAAAAATATAAAGAAAAAACTTAGGACAGTTTTTTGAAAAAATGTCAATTGGCAGTTTCCAATAGCTAGTTTTGAGCTACATTTTCACACACAATTTTTGAATTTTCGAGAGACATCACAAAAAATGAAGCTCTTAAAATTAGAAATGCAATAATGTATAAACAACGCACGTAATGTTAACAATAGCCCTAACAAGTCGTAAACATATTTACGTTTTAATTTTTTTTAAAAAAAGAGAGCTAACAGTGAATATAAATTCTATACCATTATTTTAAGTGTGTTTTAGATGTATATTGTCCTTTCTACTTTCAATATAATGAAAAAAATACATTTGTTTATACACTTCCGTTTATATTCACATTAAAAATCATTTCGTACATCGATACATATTTTTCGTACATAGAAACACTGTCTCCCTTAAAAACCTCTCCAACAATTCAAAGTTTTGTTTGCAGCTGCCTCTGAAGCATTCTAATGTCAACAACAAAAATAAATATTAGGACGTGTATACATAATAATTCAATATAATAATATAATTCACTCCATTCGTTCAAGATTTATGAAATGTGTTGTAACTTCAATAAAATTTTGAAAATAACACGGGAGCATCATGTGAAGTACACCCAAAATGTAAAGGTTTCGTTTGAAGATCCTGAAATCTTACTAATCAATGGAGGAATATTATTTTAGATAAAATTAATAATATACAAATTATTAATTAGATTG
Source organism: Gryllus bimaculatus (assembly GCA_017312745.1). NCBI lineage: Eukaryota > Metazoa > Arthropoda > Insecta > Orthoptera > Gryllidae > Gryllus > Gryllus bimaculatus. Next base: position 915,077 of record BOPP01000280.1, read on the forward strand.
TTGGTGAGGTAGATACCTTTTTATTATGATAAATAAATAAAGATATAGCCAGGTATCAATATTTTAATTCAGCTTATGATCATTTCGATCGCGTAGCCATCATCCTCAAAGCTAAAATGTAAAATACAAATATTATTAACAGGTTGTAGTTATTGTATACAAGATGCGTAAGAAATATACAAATGTTTCAGTGCTAATAATGGTCACAGACTAGATGAAGAAAGTTTAAGAAAAAATAACTTTTTCAGTACCAAGTAACCCCAATAGATTTATTTGCAACGAATGGAGTAAAAGAACATAGAAAGAGTTGGTGATAGTGAATTACTGTAAGAATTGTTTACTAGAATGTCCATAAAACCAATGTCGCTTGCAGTACCATTGAGGTAATTAATTTTGTACTCGGTCTATAAGGTGAATAAAGTTTAAACAAGTGTTTTAAAAAAAGTATATAACCATTAGTTCATAATATTCAGATACAATGTGACGATCCATTCGGACACGTTCCAATAAATATTAATAAGGCGGACAGAATAACCGCAATGAGATATTTAATAAAAAAAATCGTTGAAGGTGCAATGGTGGACGGTGTTACGTCTTTCTAAAAATCCAAGGAATTGTGCTGTTAGCAGTCCGGTGAGAAGATAATGAGTAAACAAAGAACACTTATGAAATTAACAAGAAACAGAAACGAAATCTGTGTTATTTTGGAATAGCGAAAAACGTTTCTTAATGAATGTACTTGTATTAGGCATAGCCGATTGAATGTGTTTTACAAGTGATGAGCTATTACATAAACGTTTAAATATAAAAATGTTAGGAATTTAGAAAAGGAAAAGATTATTATTATTATTATTATTATTATTATTATTATTATTATTATTATTATTATTATTATATTATTATTTTTATTTTTATTTTTATTTTTATTTTTATTTTTATTTTTATTTTTATTTTTATTTTTATTATTATATAATTTTGTCATTATCTGGATTTTTAATTATAAATTAATGCAACGAAGAAATTACAGAAATCTAAAGATATTTGTAAATTGGAATGTAGAAATGTACAGCAAGCTTGACAAAGAGAAGAGCTGTCGTTTGTTTTGTAACTGTGCTGTGTAAAAAGAACAATGCAACAATGCAAAGGACAGACGGTTTTGTGATTTTGGACTGGCAACGTTGTGGCGGAGGGCGAGTCTCGATCTCATTCAGATTTTTTTTTAAATTTTAGATTTCAGAAAAGTGACGTTTTAGTACGTGCATTTTAATACGGGAGTGTTTAATTTGGAATTTGGATAAAATGACATTATTGTCACCGAAACGAGTACGGATATGGACGAATGCCTTGGCAGCCGTAGGCAACGTCGCTATTACCGGGTGCAATGACCTAACAACCAGGGAGGTGACGCAATTTTACCAAAACCAAATTATAACAAGGGCAAGACTTCAGATTAGTTTAAGTATAAAATGAAATGGCCATTAGAATAATTTCAGTACTTACAATGAGTGCATTCGTGTGAATGGAATGTGTATATTTAATTTTTTTAGATTCTATATATGTTACGTCTGATGTACTTGAAGGTTTCCTAAGAGATGGGATTATGGGTATGGACACTTTAAAGAAATATAAGATGTGGTTGTGGATTGAGGAAGGTAGAATTAACTTCGATAATGCCGAGTAGGGCATGTCTAGTTTTGAGGTACTTGATGATTCTTGAATATAATGTCTTATGAACATGGGAACAAGCTTCAATGCAGTTGAATGAAGATGTACATATAGAGCTTGAAGGTCAGGAAGAAGTCATTAGTTTAGAAAATATTATTTAGCATAATAAATTATATATGTATATATATGTATATATATATATGTATATATATATATATGTATATATATATGTATATATATATATTCATGGAATCACGGGAACTTATCTAGTATTACGAGTTCAGATTAGAGTTGATAGATCTAACGCCATTGAAAGGAAAGATACATCCAATACCTCAGTATTATTATGGAGAAGTAAATAAATTAATTCAAACAATGGTGGTGAATAATGTATTAGTATAATAACAAGAGGCATTATCAAGATGTCGCCAGATATAGCTTTATTGTGAAAACTAGTGGTGTTACAGAGTAGCACAGCCTTTTCCGTATTAGTTTTCTATTTCCATTAGTTTCGGAAAGCCATTCGTACTTGTCACATACTCTTGAAAGCTGTCATCTAACGCCATCCAAAGTATGTTTTTTGTAACTTTCTTAATTTTCACCTTGCTTATAGCATAACGGAAACAATTTTTTAATAATACAAAGAACAATAAAAGCTCGTTTGTTTTGAAAATTCTCCTTCTCTAAAAAATTTGGAGCCGTTTTGAAGAAAATAGCATTTAAGCGCTAATATAAACTGGAAATTTGAACCTCTTTTCACAGAAAACTATTGGGTTTGCGAACAAACTTCATAGGATGTAGTTTCAATTACATTCAGTAACAATAGCAATGGTCTTTACAAATTGCTAGAAATATGCATATTAAAGACGTCGGAGATTAAAAAAATGTTTGTGTGCTTTTTGAAAATGTAAAAGAATACAGAAAAATTAATTCTACGTCATCCTAAACAGTGCAATTACCTCTATCTGTTGCAAAAGTTTGAGGGAAAAATTTGGAACTGATTTTAATAAAATGGCGTTTGAGGGTTTCTGAAAATGCGAAATTTGGAGCTCACTTTCACGGAAAACTATAGAGTTTTGGGGAAACTTTATCTGACATTATTTACAGCACATGTATTTGTAAATACAGTAATGTAAAATAATTACCACTAATGCAAATATTAACGACGTGAGAGACATTTTTTTTAAAATTTTTAAAAAGATAGGAAGAGGGCAATATGGGGTTTATGTCACTTCAATAAGTGCATTTAGTGCACCAATCTCTACCAAAAATTAAAAGAAAACAATTAAAACCATTTTTGAGAAAAGTTTGCTTTTATAACTTTTTAAATTGCACAAATTGCAAGCAATATTATGCAAAAGCTACTTAAGTTTTTGAAAAAGTTTGAAGACCTAAATAAAAGAACAATTTATGTAAAACAAATTGAACTTGAAAAAACTGCATCTTTAATTTTTTAGTTGTAGGAAGACACCTGAAAACATTCAAACCTTTGAAATTTGCAAACATTCAGAGTAAACCGTGAAAATCGGACCCACGCCTTCTTTATAAGTGTATTTTACTATATTCTTACAAGAAATTTAAAGAAAAAAATTGTAGCCGAATTGTTGTTTACTTAATTCATGCCGAGTTTACAATCACGAATAGATCTGACAGGCCCAAGTGTGGGGTAAAATAAGTAAAAGTTATAAATATTAATTAATTATAATTCTGGGGTTTTTGGTCCATTACAGTATTTAGAAGGTAATACACAAAATGCGTGTTTCCTATCAGCAAAAACTGAAATTCGTTGTTCTTCCATCTGCACTTGAATATCAAAAATAATCAAAAGTTTTCAGTATTGGTTTTCATGTTAATGTAAATGAGCCATTACCATCACTACAACCTGTACAATACATGTGACTTAAACCTTCTTTGACGAACAGAGAAGAAAAGTGCTTTGCCGACCGGGCTTGAAAAAATGAATGTAAGTGCCATTTCTGCTAAATTGGCATTTTACCGGAATAACAATTAATGAATCTAGCTCTATAACATAAATAAAAACGGAAATCTAGATGCATTTCTTGATAGTCTCTGAGAGTAATTGATTGTAAATGGCAGGAGCTGTATAAGCCAAAAGGTTTAATGTTTATACTCTTTTCTCGCGAAAGTATGAAAATGACTCTTGCATCCTTTTTTATAACTATCTTCAATTGTCTATCATATCAAATTAGACCGCAAACAAGTCGCTTCAAAAATGTTTGTAATAAAAAAATGTTATATATTATTATATACATCCCCTGTAAGTAAATAGTACTACGTTTAAAAATGCGCTCATGATTAAGTTATATTTTTACTTCCATTTATTAACCTATTGATTTTAAGATTGCAGATTTTTCTTCTCTCAGATGACCTTACTGTTTTCTTTAAACTTCTAATAATTTCTCGGAACGGTGGCATTGCTTTCTATTTCCCTTTTGTATTTGTATGCACTAATCAGAATGAAACAACCGAGTAAATTATGGAACAAAGTGATTCTGGAACTACCCGTGTTTACGTCAGAAGATACTACCCGTTTCGTTACATTTGATTGAAAATGAACATTTCGAGTCCTTGACAGTTCGGTATTTCTTTCATTTCCATTAAGTATTTATTACCTCATTACTAGCGCAGTCGTGAAAGAATGAATCTCTATCTTGTAGCAGATCCAAGTAACTTTGCTAAAGAACGACTGCACCAGGTGTCTCTCCACACGCTACATCATGCGAGAAAAGAATTGAACTCCTATTTAAGAAACCGGGGCATCTTACCAGAGGCCGAGCAATGATAATTAACCTCTATGTTCCAAAATCACGGGTATGTTATTCTTCTTGCGATTGAGAGTTTGTCATGATCATGAGAAAGCTTTTTGGGAGTGGAGGGTGTCGGGTGGAAAAAGGAGATCCGAGCGAGCGCGCTGATGCACGTTGCGTTGCAGATCTGCGAGCGTCCGGTGCGCGTGCACTACGTGGAGGGCGCCGACCACTACACGCTGCCCAGCAAGCGCCAGACGGCGGCGCTGGTCAACGCAGCGCTGGAGGCAGCCCACAAGGAGCTCGCTATGGACTTCAAGACCTCCATCATCAGCCCTCAAGGACACGATTCACTCGGCCTCCAGAGCCTTCGCAATTAAGTAACTGGCGACGTGCTCTGTGAGTAGATGTTCACTGTCACTTCACCTGGTGCGTAGACTTGACTGTGTAGAAAAAACCTTCCACTGAGCACGGACTTGAATTGGCAGCCCTAGCCTTTGCGCAGCCAGGCCGGGTTCTCTCAAAGAAAAAAAAAGAGGAGGAGGCCGTACAAAACTGCTCGAAAAAGAGTAACTGGATTACAGAGCCTGGATTACATTACCACGCCCCAATGAGGGATAGGGAAAGGTCCTCTGTCGTCTCAACATTGAAGTCCTCCCTTGAAAGGTGTTTTTTATGCGGTATATTTAATGTTGCCTCCAACAGATTTAATTTGTTTTGGTTGTGATGTTGTTAATCATCCCCTGAATTGAAAAGTAATAGAAAAAGATAAAATGTAAACTCCACCTTACACATAAGTAATTGAAGACCCGTTGAGCTATAAACTGATTGACATATCTTAAATATAATAAATCCTGTGACACGAACAATTAGTTTTTAAATTGGAATCTTTACCACAATTTTATCCTGCACTTACTTTCTTCATCTCTTCTCCAGGCAAGTAATTCGTCAACGCTGCCTTATAGTGTACAATTATTATTAATGTTCAATTATTTCACTTTAGCACACCTAATGTTCTAATAAGTTGAATATTCTTTAATAAAACATTACTAAATAATTACGTGCAGATTCCCTAATCAAATAGAATTGTAATATTTGTGTTACGTTTTGTAGATATATCATTAATTGTAAAAAATGATTTTCACGCATATTTCTGATAAATGTTACTTGCTATATTTGTTATTAATTGTGTTCGTATACACCCTGCTTCCGATGTTTTATGTAATAAACAATCTGTGTAATGAGAGTAAACTAAATATTATTTATTTCACTTCTCCCGTAGGGTAACCTTAATTATGTTTATGTCCAAATTCAAATCAGTGCTAAGATGGCAAAATGATGTGCCACTTTTTCAGAACACGATTCACAAAATGACATAACTCATCCTGTTTGTTAATGTTTAGAAGTAGGCAATAGTGCATTTATCTTGTAGTTTATGAAAAACAAATGATGACAAATTGCATTAAGACAAAAGCCACAGAGTACATTTTTATGCCATGAATAAGTGGCTTACAACATTTTGCCATATTTGCACAAAAATATCTATGACTGGAATGCAGAGAGAAGAGAAGCATCTTCAAAGACTGCCAAACATCCTTTCAGTCTATTTTGTCGTTTATTCTTTTTGAAATTATTGGATAAACCTTTCTTTGTACGAATAGAAACATTTTAATGGAAGTACGGGCCTTATTCAGATAGTCAAACATTAGAAAATAAAAATATACAGAAATTGATATACTTTTATTGCTTAAAATATTGCTTTAACAGTTCATCATTAAACATGTATTGTAATATTTTTTACATTTTTTGAAAGTATTTGACATTGATCATAACTAAGCTGCGAATTTATAGACACGAAAAACTGTAAAAATAGACATCTAAAAATGAAAAAAAAGTATTCACAAATGCAAAATAGGCATTAAAAAGGCACTATATTTGCTTGCCTTTATTTACGCTTGTGTACAAAGTCTATCAAGTTAACAATAGAATTATATCCATGGAATGTTTTTTAAATCATTGTTGTGACAAATCCTCCTAGAAATCATGCCCCTATTTTTCCTGATACCCCAATTTCCTCACAACCTGTCTTTGCTGCTACACGTTACAACCTTTAACCATGCACTCGAGGAAAACGTGGAGTAAATATACACTGAAGAGCCAGACAAACTGTTACACTACCTAATATCTTGTAGGGCCCCCGCGAGCACGCAGACGTGCCACAACACGGCGTGGCACGACTAATGTCTGAAGAAGTGCTTGAGCTAATTGACAGCATGAATCCTGCAGGGCTGTCCATAAACTCTTAAGAGCACGAGGGGGTGGAGATCTCTTGATCATGTTGCAAGGCATCCCATATACGCTAAATAATGTTAAAGTCTGGGGAATTTGGTGGCCAGTGGAAGTGTCTAAATTCAGAAGAGTGTTTCTGGAGCCACTCTGTAGCAATTATGGCAGTGTGGGCTGGCGCATTGGCCTGCTGGAATGGCCCAAGTCCGTCGGGATGCACAATGGACATTAATAGATGCAGGTATTCAGAAATGATGCTTACGTACGTGTCACCTGTCAGAGTCATATCTAGACGTATCAGGGGTCCCGTATCACTCAAACTGGCACACGCCCTATGGTCACAAAGGCTCCTATATCTTCAACACTGCCCTGTTGTCATGCAGAGTCCATGGATTCTTGAGGTTGTTGCCATACTCGTACACGTCCACCCACTCAAACAATGTGCAAGGGGACTCATTAGACCAGACAACATGTTTCCAGTCATCAACAGCCCAATATTGGTATTGACGAACCCAGGCGAGCCGTAAATCTTTGTGTCATGCTGTCATCAAGGGTACCTGAGTGGACCTTCGTCTCCGAAAGCCCATATCGATAACGTGTCGTTGAATTGTTTGCACGCTGACACTTGATGAACCAGAATTGAAATCTGCAGCACTTTGCGGCAGGGTAGCACTTCTGTCAGGGGTAACATTCTTCTCAGTCTTCTTCAGATCCGTTCGTGAACGTTCTTTTTGCGGACGCAGCGATGACTCAAAACGATCCTGCAAGAGAAAATTTCATCGTGACCTCGGCGATGCTATGCCCCATCTCTCCTGCGCTGACTATAAGTACAACATGACGTAATCAAAATTACAAGACACGCTACTACATCACTGAAGCCCGACCTGCAAATCAACACCATTCGGCAATCGTAAATAAACTAAGACACAATCATCGCCAAACACATTTGATTCAGAATCCAACACGATTGTAAATGAAAATAATAAAGTTCCTTCAACATTTACTTTTAAAAATTGCGTGTTTAATTACTGTATTTTCAACTGAAAGAATATATGATTGTTACTTTAAATGTTAATATTTGTTACTTTCAAGCAAAATAAACATACATTACATATCATTATCTTTATATTCGTTTATCTCGTTTACATATCCACTGAACTGCTTGACCTTGCCCATCTGGTACATTAGCAAGTGGTAGAACTAGCAAAATATGAAAGTTAAATTAATAATGTACATTAATATAATATTAATATTTGGTACATTTGATAGTTCTGTTGGACGTAATTTCGTTCGTCGAATAGTCCTATTGAATACCAATAGTGCTTTGGAAATTCTCAAATAAATTCCAAAGCACTCCTGGTATTACTCGAGCAACTTTTCTTGAACGATGATCTTACTTCCCTCTCTCTAGCACAATAAGCAGTTGAAGGCAAAATCTCGCAGTGAGCACTGATGTGATGACAACATTCCAAACACATTTGGCGCAAAATAAAACTATTTTCTGTTGAAGACGAGAACTTCTATCCATGATTTTGTTCAAAACATCTAAACCAAATTCAAACTCTACTAGAAACAGAGGAAGTAGACCCAGAAGGAAACAACAAAGGAATCAAATGGGGTCACTCAGTGATCGAATCCTGGAACTATTTGATGTTAATAACTCTGAAGATGAAAAACTGAATATAGATGAAATTGGTAGTAACTCATAAAATTATGAATGGAAGAAAATAAAACATGATAAAAAGAAAAAGAAAACAAAACACATTGACAACAGGACAGAAGAACAAGTGTTGGAAGAAATTGAAGATAAAATTAACTAAGGTAGGAAAAAAGTACCATATTAAGATAAACCAATTTAATAGTCTGATAGACAGAACTCATGACAATCAAAATAAATCAAAAATTATAAAAGAATATTCAGATGAAATTGAAGACCCAATTAGTATGTGCAAAGATCTACCATTAAATGAACCAACCAATGAAAAACAAACGTACTCGACTCTCAACAAAATTACAACAAATAAGAAATAGCTCCATGATAACAAGTCAACCCTCAGGAAGTAAATATCTTCAATAATAAAATACAGAAAGTATAAATTTAAAATCAAACAATGAATGTATTACTAAGAAATATAAATGGATAATATTGCAGACTAGAAACCATCAAGTTATTAATGAACAAATTAAATCAATAATGCCTATGAATACAGGAAACATATTTCTCCAATGACCACTATACTCAGATCAGAGGTTATTGCAGTTTTTACAAAAACAGGAATGATTCAAAAGTAGCCAATGGAAGTGAAGTAATATACAGATTTACTATACGTGAAGAAATTCCATTGAAAGAAAATATAGAAGTAGTATAGAAAAAAATATAGAAGCAGTATCACAATAAATTCCCTTCCAAATAAACAATCTGCAATGTTAATATTCCACTTAGATATAAATTTAATCAGGAAGAACTACACAAATTGATTGATCAACTTCCAAAACCATTTATTATATTGGGGAATTGTAATTGCCCAAAACATGATATTATATAAGGTGTTCTAAGGACATGATAATTCTTTTCATTGTAACAACTCCATGGCTGACCCAACTCATCTGATTACCTGTTTGTCTGGTCCAGCGTAGTCCCGGTTGCTCAGTCTATAGATTCTGATAGGATGCATGCATGATAGGGCTTTTCTCACGCACAAATGCATTGAAACACACGACTGCCTTTATGAAGTGGATATAATATCCCTTCTACGATCGAGGTGAGGCCTCTCGTTACAAACAGGTCTTTCTCTTAAAACTAAGTTACCGTAACTTATCTTACGTTCGGCCCATTCAGGCCAATGCTGGCCCATTCAAACAGGACGGTGCCATCCCCTGGCCGTCTGGTGCAGTGCGATGAGGCGACAGGACGGCCCTGGCTTTCCACTGCGGGTCGCCGGCTGGTTTGCCTCCTCCTCTCCCCTTCGCAAGGCGGTCAGAGCAGCGGGTGGCGTAGGGGCGTCCCGGGTGTTAGCAACGCTTGATCCGAGAGTCACGGCACCAGTGGTTGCACCTTGGCCCGTCGTGAAGCCTGGGCTCGAGTTCGGCCCACTCGGCCTTCGCCCTGGCCAGATCCACACCGGAGCGGTCAGCGACCTTCCGGCGAGGCATCGGGTGAGTGATGCATAGCGGCGCGCGGCGTTCGGCGACGGGCGGCAACACGATCAGCGGCGTTCGCCATCGACACAAAGCTTCCCACCCTCGCCTCCTACATGGGAATGACGAACTTTCCACCCTCGCCTCGTTCATCAGATTGAACATTTTTACTTTCGAATGGCCGAACTTGTGAGCTGCGGCGACCCCTTGGTCCGCGGTGTCACGTGGCACTCTCCACTTCGTTTTCGGCGATTGGTAGGCGTCCATCACGCCGTGTCCTCTGCCCAATCGCGATGTAATCGTTTACCGTTTGGTTTTGCAAAATTCGATTAAAATTTCTGTGTCACCGGACTTCTCGGAAACGGTTGCGGCGAGTTGCCAAGCTGGGAGTGTCGGCGTGCGTATTTCCCAATAAGTCAGCCACGTCGCCCGAGACGCACCTGTTGGAAAAAATTGAGATTCTGGCCTCTGCGGTCCCCGGCTGCCCCGGCTTTGCCAGTGGACTCTACGGTTTCATACTAGAACCGCGCAGGCAGAGAAAAATGTTCTTTTCGAGGCGCTCTTGCTTTTGTGCTCTTCAACGATGTACCAAATAAAATGTTAAAATACGCATCGCAATGCTGACGTAACGTCTCATTAGGTGTTCAATTACGTTCGCCTGACCGCTTGCGGGGTATTTTCGAACAGAGGGATTCTAGTGGGTTTTTCGTTAGGGTTTTTGACTCTTCTCCCACGTACGGGGACGGGGATCGGGAGTCTGGGTTGTTGGTGGACGGGTTATTTTGTCTATGGAGAAAGAAGGATTGTTTTATTAGGGTTTTGGATGACAGGGTAGGGAAGGGGCAGGAACAGGATGAGAGGGGATAGGGTAGGGTGAGGGGAAGAGGTGGACAAGGAGGTGGAGAAAGGAGGTGGCGGAGTTGTTTCTCTGTCGACGACATTTCATTTTAACAATTCGTTGTCGATTTAATTTGTCGTTTGCTTGTCTTGGCTCTCTGGCTTATGTGTTAGGAGGGGGACGTCTAAGGGATACTTTTTCGAGAGTCGGGGTGTCGGGGTGCGTTTATAAGGATGTGTTGGTGAGGAAGGATATGGTTTCGGAATAGAGGTTGTTAATATATTTTTCGATTTGGGCTATTGCGGATTTGTGGAGATGTGTGAGGATGTAGGATATCTTGTTTTGGTATCGTATGTAGATGGTGTACATGGGTGGGCGGAAGATGAGGCGGAAGTTGTGATGTTCGACGTGGGTTAGGTTGGTACGGTTGGTGTGGGATGTAGCAAAGTAAGTGGGAGGGGCATATGTTAGGATCGGACCGATATAGAAGTTGCAGGTTTGGATTGTTATAGTAGTTACAGGTTGGACAGCGCCCCAATACTATTTTCGACGCCGGCTTCACTGTAAAGTCAGAATTTTTTGTTTGGTGTTATAGTTTGTGTAAGTTTCGGTTAGTTTTAATTTAAATATGCACCGTAGTGCAATTTTCTGCAGAATCATATTTCTATTTCTGTTCGTTGTTCCTCCCCAGACTTCAACACCATATTCTATATGTGAATATATTATACCATAATATACAGTTAATAGAAATTCATTGATCAAGAATTGTGAGAAATGACGTAAGGGAAAATGTTGGAACTCACGTTTATGCATAGTGTGTTGGTGTGTTCATTGTACGGTAGGTTTTCATCTATGGTGATTCGTAAACAGTTATGGCACTTAATTCATTGAATAGCCTTGTAATTCATTTGGATATTACAAATATATTTAGTACTATCCATTCTACAATGATTAAACAGCAATACTTCTGTCATCTTTAGATGGTTTTGGCTTTGGTAAGCGTATATTTGTGTCATTGAATAGTTAATGTTTTCTTCCAGGTTTTCTAAGTCTTTGTCACAAAAAATAATTGAGGTATCATCTGCACAAGACATTAATTTATAATGTGGTAATACTGGAAAGTCATTAAACTAAAGAAAAAATAGCAAGGGACCTCGTACAGTACCTTAAGAAACTTGTGAGATTACAATCTCATATTTTGATTGAATTTTATTAATAAAAAATTCTGATTCCCTGGACATTACAACGATTTTTTAATATGATTTCACATGATCAATCACCCTTTCCCATATTCCTACATGTTTTAATTCTTCTAGAAGTATAGAATGTCACAGTATCAAATGTCTTAGAAAGATCAGTGAATAAGCTTGCTGTTTGTTGATTGTTTTCATAGTTTCCTAATATTTCTTGTTTAAAGTTAGTTGCAGCGGTGATAGTTTTTTTTAATTCTTTTAATTTATTTATTTGATTGTTTAGTACATAGTTCAGTTTTTAATAACTCTAC
>BOPP01000280.1:927296-962433 GCA_017312745.1 Gryllus bimaculatus
CGCCCGGCGACAGGCTGTCGTCCGTCCGCTGGGGTGTGGCGTTGATAACTCGACTGCTTGCCGAAGTTCGGAACGGAATGCAGCGGTGATAGTGTACATGCTTTTCCAAAACCCATGTTGTGTGATAACAGTTACATTATTTGACTCTAGATAATTACACATCTTCTTATAGATAACTTTATCAAAAGGTTTGAAAAAACGTGTTATAGGTCGATAATTGTGAACATGATATATTTCTCACTACCCTGAGGAAGCCTGCGACATGACAGGCAAAACGTCGGCCTATCTGCCAATGACGCGGCGTCACCCGGACAGCCTAGAAGTAATGGCCTCGAGCCGCGGAAGCCTACGTGTGCATGATATATTTCTACCTTCTTACACAAGGGTCTTACAATACTAATTTTTAAAGCGTCTTGAAAAGTACAGTCATTAGGGGTCACAGAATGTTTACTATGGAATGCTGGCAAGTTTTGAGAATAACAGACAAAATCTCATCACACCCTGAAGATTTGCTATTGTTAAATGTATTTGTTCATTTATTTCTCTTGTGTTAGTGTTACGTAAATAAATAGAATTCATTATCTTTCTAATTTGTATTGGCTCTTTGTGTTAATCACTTGTGTGCCCTACACTTAGGAAGTAATTATTAAACACATCACATATTACATCAGAATTACTCTATGTTTTACCGTCCTGCACTAATTGTATATTTTTGTGTTTATGACCCTTTCTTGTTTTAGTTTACTTCATACCATAAATTGTTTTATTTGATGATTATTAATTTTATTGCTTAGTTTGTGAGCTTAAAAATATTAACTGCTTATCTGTACAAATTTTTGTTTTTATTATACCCTCCCTTGCAGAAGTTTTCAGTGGTCATCTTAAGCATTGTGTAGCAGTATTTCAGTTTATCTTTGAGTTTAAATATCACATTTGCAAGCTTGTATTTGTTTATTACATGATTGCCTTATTTCTGGGGAAGTGGTATTTAAATGTTTGTTGTTTATAGTGAGAAATAAGTCCCATTTATTATTTAGATTTTGTTCAGAATATACTCACGACCAGCTCTCATTTTGTAGCATTTCATTTAAAAGAGTCAATTTACACATTCTGGTGTCCATAACGTAGAAGTGCGTAGTTTGTTCTCCTGTACATTTAAAATTATTTATTGTTATTGTTTTTCCAGTGAGGTCGGATGTATGTTAATCTTTGTTTGTATCGAAGTTTGTTATAACGTAATCTATTGCTGTACTCAGTGATTCTTGTTGATCCTAGTTTCACATCAAAGATATTAAAACCTGCAATTAAATCTTTCAGATGATTGTCCTCTGTCTGTCTCTGTCTCTCTCTGTATATATATATATATATATATATATATATATATATATATATAAATATATAGATATATATATGTATATCTTGTAGGATGACAATCTTACACTCACTTTGAGAGAGGTTTCCTTAAGACTTCTTCAAATTTTGAGTGCCGCCTGTTCCACAAACTTTGAGGTTGTGCCGATCGTTGATCGCCATTCCCCCACTCATTTGATTGGTGCAATCCAACAACGTATGCTACAGGCTATTAGAACTTTAAAATTCGATAAGTTAATTTAAAAACTAAAAAAAATTACAATGAAGCTGAAAAAAATTACCAATCCATTCACATGATTGAGTTAATGAAAATATAAGTGCAAGTGTTACTTACATCGTCTTAAACACATGAAAATATTAGAACAGTTTTCTCTGAAATACACTTGCTTACTTCACTCCAAGAACAAGTGCGGTACTGGTCTGTGGCCGCATGTAGGTAATTTATTGCTCAATCGCAAAGAACACAACACTGACCAGACCACCCTTTTGTCTTTACCTACCTGATTGGTGCTATATTACTTACTGAAAGGGTTGTGAGTTGATTCTGTAGGCGCTGATAAATTGATTAAATGCGTTACAACATATGAGAACAGACGAGCGTCATTAACAGAGGTTATTTGACAGCTCCATAGTCTTTGATATCTTGGGTGTTTTGTTCTTGGGTTGTGGATTATTGACGTGGGTTTGGGGTGGGTTGATGGCAGAGGCGTAGGCTTGGTTTTAGGATCTCAGGTGAGAGAAATTTTGGAGTGAGTTGGATGGAGGTGGGAGGTTTGAGGATTCTGTGATATATTTGTTCTCTGGCTTTGTGAACGGGCATTGGGAGTCATAGGCTATGTGGTTCAGGGCGCCGATGATACATTTGCCAGAGATGTGGAAAGGACACTCTTCAGTCGGTCAGCTCAGAGGGCGCAAGTCGCTTGTCTCCTACAATAAACCTTCGTGGGTACAGCCTTTGCCAATTTATCCACTGGGGTATACTGCCTGTAATCATTTAGTCTTCAATGGTCATTTAAAGTAGTCAATGAATTTTAAGGTCTTCTTAATGTCTGTCATTTCTTTTTTGTTTGTCTCTGAAAAAGGCCTATTGGAGTCAATGTCCCATCGACGTTGCATCTCAGTGATATGGTGTGCTGTAATTCGAAGGGCAGTCAAGTTTTCCTTGATGACAGACAAGTCGTATTTGGCGGAAAGTCTCTCAATTACAAATTTGTGTCGTTGCTCGTCCGTGGCTCGGTTGAAGTGGTATGATATTGCAGTGAAAAATAATACTTTTAGTCTAGGGTCACTACTAATCTCTTCTAGGCGGTATCTTACCTTACCGGGGACATTCATAGTTGGTTGAATTACTAATTATGTCCGAATGCACTTTGCTGTCAGGTGGTTATTGCAATTTGCTTTCATTTCCTCTGAAAAAAACAAAAAATCGTGTTTAGAACACGAATCCGTCAAGCGACGTCATCTGACGGTTTTCTGCTCTAAACCAAAAGGAAATTTCCTTTTAACTCTGCAATGGTCGTATGCGGACAATACCATGAAATGCATGCGGACGACACCACGAGAATCAGGATGTCATATGTAATCCAAGGTACATTGAAGGATAATCAGCACCACCTCAGGGGTCAGTTAGGTTACAGGTTCGAGAGGGAATATTTTCTAAGAAAGGTAAAGAAAGTGTCGCTATGATCTCTATCTTCGCTTCTAAAAGTAGTGAGATTGTTGTTTTTAATTTGTAAGTAGCATCTGTACAGAGTGGCGTTTTAAAGTTTCTTTTGGAAGTGGCTTTATTTCGCTGTGAAAATGTCTTTTTCTGAAGGTGAACATGTACGTAAAAGGAGACGTGGAGTTCGTCATGAAATTTATTAGAGTAATGTCGTACGCAATGCTAGGGTGAAAGGCGATGCATATGTCTCGAACATAGATAAGAAAGTATTTATAGGCATTTCATGTCTATGCAATATTAAATGCTATGCATATATTAATGAAAAATTAATAATTGAGCCCTGTAATTATTTTATTCTCCAGATAATAAAAGCATTCAAAGTACATATTCATATATGTACAAACTTTGATATAGGCAAAAGAAATTTGACTTAGACGTAAGGCACAATACCCAAAAGATAAACGCAGCCATGAGAATGATCTTGAAGAATCTGAATACCCTTCAATGTCTAATAGGAGAAACCATTCGTATGTTTATTACTTAAAAATAATCGGTACTCTAAAACCAATTTGCAAGAATGTTTTTTCTATAAATTCATAGCATTTTACGAGGCAGAGTAAGTAGGATTTCTCAGTTATTGTTTATAAATAAGTCTCGGTCTCGATACTACATTCTATTGCACTGCTTCCGGGCTATCGTGGGACGCCATGTTAAAAAGAACTGGTGGTGTCATAGAGCTTCTCACAATGTTCACATGGTTCTCTCTCAAAAAAGGAATTCGGGGCGGTGTCGTGCAGGTTATCGGTCGCCACGCTGAGGCTAACCATTCATACATGGGTGATTCCTTCAATTCATCTGATAAGGAATCTGACCTATCCTGTTTGGACGCGAATAATGTGAATGGGCAGTTTGCGACATCCACATCCATTAATTTATCTGGACAGCCCAGACGCACAGTACTTCCACCTGCACCGAAATTGTGTAGTTTCCAGTTAAATAAACAAAATGTAAGAGAGAGAGAGAGAGAGTGAGTGAGAGAGAGAGAGAGAGAGACGAGAGTCAGACGAGACCGAGACGGAGAGACAAGTAATGAGCGAAGCGGAGGGAGAAGTGGAGACTGAAGGAAAAAGGGAGATTAACGACAGGACAGCGTCTACCTGGTTCCGCTTGTACTATTTATACCACAATTTCTCTCCGAACTAACATATTTCAGTGATCAATTTTTGTAAAACTCATTCTACATCGAAATGCATTTCGTGCGAAAGCTAAATATGTTGAAGCAAATCTCAACACAAATTTGACAGTTGTAACTGCTTTTCACTCAGCTAAAACATTTCACAACAATGAGACACGAAATGCCATTGATGCAATCCAATCTGATAATTTTAGATGGCTATCAATTATTCTTTCATATATTTCAAAACGTTTTTAAAGAATTTCTTAAAAATTAATTTGTTAATATATAACAAAATCTCGAGTGTAAGAAACGAACAAATAAATATGAAATAGTATACAAAGTCTAACTTAGAAGCCAACTGCCGGAATCATTTTTCATTGTGACGGTTTTACGAAGAGTAGTGTGTTCATATTAAGTTTACGATGTCTCCAGAGCGGAGTCTAAATTTGACACCAATTTACTCACAAAATATTAATATTTTCGAAAATATTTTAAATTTTACAAAATTCAAACATTTCAATTAACATAAAATTTGCATCATTCTCTTGAGCGTCTTTTACGCTATCTAAGGTGCAAATTTAATAAAAAATTGTGAATTTTAAAAATAATTGTTTAAAGAAAATACAAATTGTCTATGTGTGACCCAAATTTCGTTCTAAATACTCAAAGTTTCAAAAAATTGAACAAAACAATATTTTTAGATCTGCTTCTTCATAATTGTAGTAGAAGATAGACGTCGAAAAAATTGAATTTTTGCCATTTTCAACGACCTTAAGACCTGCAATGTTCTTTTAAGCGTTCTTCACACTAAGACCAAAATTTAATAAAATAGATTCTGCCGTTTTGGAAAAAAATGTTTAAATAAAATTACAAATTGCCTATATTTCTCGCAAAATTACGTGAAAAGTACTCGTGTGTTTGAAAAATGGTACATGACCATATTTCAAATTCTATCTTTAAAGAACAGATTTCATAAAAGGGAAATCTTGATATTTGTTGTTGTAGATAGATGCTAACATTTTTTGGACTTTTTGCAATTTTCGAAAAATCAGAGAATTGAACGCAAGTGAGACCTGAACTATTCTCTTAAAAGTTTTTTGCAACAAAATTTAATAAAAAACACATAGCCTTTTTTTAATTTTCAAAATGTCCAGGAGCTTCAGGTAAAGTAACCTTCAAAATTTGAATTTTAAATTCAAGGGGCCAAGACATCAGCCAAATCAATCGAAAATATCAGTTTTGAAGAAAATCAGCTGAACTGTTTAGTCGCTCACGTTGTTCGTAGACATACGTCAGACAGAACTTTTGCGAAAAGTAATATTCACGACGTGTGAGTATTGTCAAAAAGTACATTTTCCCAAGTTTTGAAGGAACAAAAAATAGACTGAAATTACTATTATGTCATCTTATAGGGTGCATTTAGCACTATCCTTACAAAAAGTTAAAAGAAAATAATTGGAGCAGTTTTCAAGAAAATTTTGGTTTTTGATAGTTTTTAATATTTCACATATTTCACGCAATATTGCGCGATAACTACAAACATATTCAAAAACATGTACATGACCTTAATGAAAGAAGTAAGCAGAGAGATGCCTTTTTTCTTGAAAGCAAACTCTTTATCTTCAATTTTGTACTTGTAGGAAGTAACCACAAAAAATTGGATGTTTCGCAATTTTTCAAATAGAGTTTTAAAGTTGGAATAGATCCGATTTTCACTAATAAGTATATTTTACATCATTTTTTTTTAAATAGAAAAAAATTCAGAACCGTTTTTGAGAAAAATTAGAAAATGTCGCAGGGACGTCATGCAATGCACCCCAAATTTTAAAGAATATTTTTAAAATCTCAAAGTTTCGACTCTTGCAAGATCAACAGAGTATTCGCCAATTAGTAAAAAAGTCTATGCACGATTTACGCGCTAGATGTGTTCACAGACGGACATAAAAAAAACCCTTTCCGAAATCACGGGAACCCAAAATGTTCATATCTGTTGTAATCTTGAAATTGATTTTCAACAGCTTTACATAACTTTCTCAGTACTACGTACATTACTTCGTATATACGTACGTATACGAGAACGTAACTAGTGGTGCTACTGAATGGCCCAAACTTTCTCGTTCTATTTTTCTAATGTGTTTGGACTGGCCTAGATGTTCTGCCTTCCCACATATTCTTGCCAACTGCCATTTATAGCCGCCCAAAGAATACTTGTTTGATTATTTTCATTTTTTTGGTTAACTAATATTGTAACCAAAATATTACTTTAATAATATTAAAGAAGACTAAAACCTCGTCCTTAGAGACAATTTTCATTGAAAAATTTGGATTCATTTTATAGAAAATGACGTTTAAGCGTTATTGTAAATGCAAAATTTGAAGCTCCTTTTCAGAGGAAATCTTTGAGTTTTCGAAAAACTTGATTGGAAGTCATTTGAAGTACATTCATTCACAATTTCAATAAATCGCTTAAATTTCTGCATATTATCGCAATGAAGAACATTATTAAAAATACATGTGTGCATTTTTTAAAAATTCAAAAAAAAAAAAGAACTTTGTCATATTAAACAGTGCAATTAGAAATATTCCTACTAAAAGTTTGAAGAAAAAAACAGCATAAACGTTGAGAAAATGTCGTTTGAGCGTTTCAGGAAAAACGATATTTTGAGCTCCTTTTCACAGAAAACTGTTAGGTTTCCGAGAAACGTTATTTGAAGTCACATTATTTGAGTGACATTATTTGAAGCACTCATAAATACAATAACGAGAACAAATTGCTGCTAATGTAAAAATTAATGACGCGGGAGACAAGTAAAAAATATTACTTTAATGTTTAAACAAACAAAGGAGTGGAGCAATATGGCGACTATATCAACTTATAAAGTACATTAAACTCAATCCCTACTAACAGTTTTTTTTAATGTTTTTCGAGAAAATATTGATTTTGTTATTTTTATTTTCTCGTAAACATACGCGAATACGGAGTAATATTCGTAGTATAGGAAAAGTAATGTAATGCTGCGGACACTCGATTTCGAGATTTCAACGGAAATTCACGCTTTGGGATCCACTGATGCCGCGAAAGTGTTCTTTTCAAAACGTCAGTACGTTCGTCTGTCCATCAGTCTGCCCGTCCCTCCGGTCGTCTGTGAACATCACTAGCGCCTGAATCATGTGTAGAATGTTCACGAAATTGAAAAATCCCTGTCCATCTAGCTCGAGTTGGAGCTTCGAGATTTTGAAAAACATTCTTGAAAATTTGGAGTACTTTAAATGAAGTTCCACCGACATTCCCAATTTTTTTCAAGAACTGATCCAAATTTGTTCTTTAAATTGCTTGTAAAAATATAATAAAATACACATATAAAGGTGGTACAGGCTCAATTTTCACGGTTAACTCATTAAACTTCATTCAAGGATTTTTTCTCTATAGTTAGATTTTTCATTATGGTCATACACATGTTTTTGAAACTTTTAGTAGTTTTCTTGAAATATTGCGTGCAATTTGTGATTTTTTTTAAAAAAAAACAGGCATCAGTTTTTCACTTTCAAACAAACGTAAGAGGATAAGAGCTCTTACAAACGCAAGAGGATAATGTATTATAATCGTGTGCAGAAAAACGGCGAATTTCGTACACAAAAACTTTTATGGCCTGGCCTTCCGGAGTGGATAAATCCTCTTGCTAAATATAGAAAAAATCCTGTAACATGTGTTATAGCCAGAATACATGTTTTGTGCGTTCTTCATACCAAAAAATCGATTGACGGCAAAACGCCAGTCTGTTTGTCCGTCAGTCTGGGACCAACGCTAGGCCATAACCCTTCTGCCGATTTGATATTCCCCAATCGTTCTAGCTGATGTCGCGGACCCTGTAAACTTTAAAACCGAAATTTGTATTTTGAGAAATACTTTTCATTAGCCCCTGGGAGATTTTTAAAATTTTCAAAAAAATGGCTCCAATTTTTAAATTAAATGTTATTGTTGTTGAATAGTTCAAAAGACGTTTAAGAAAATGATACAGCTCTCATTTACGTTGACATTACAATACTTCGGAAATGGGAAAAATAATTTATAATATCTGCAAAATTGGAGCTAAGAGATTTATGTCTCAGACAAAGTCTGTTGCACAAAACTAGCTCGTCAAATAAGGTCACGTAAATTTTTTGGGGAAAAAATAGTTTTTGCGTATTTTGCGATTGAAATTTTTAAAAAATTCTCAAAAACCGCTGCAAAGTTTTTCCTTACATTTTCTCTCCATATGTAATAAGGAAGGGTAAGAAATATGGCTCTAGTCTCGTTTTCGGGTATAGTTTTTTCCAAAATTGAAAATAACTTATAAGCTACAAATATAAAAAATAAGCTACAAATTTGAAGAAAAAGATTTCTGTCTCGGACAAAGTCTGTTGTACAAAATTAGATCTAAAAAAAGGTTATGTATAATTTTTTTGAAAAAATGAGTATTTTTGGTTATTTTGCGATCGGAATTTCCAAAAAAAATAATCTTAAAAACCGTGCTTAATTTTTTCTTTGAATCTTCTCTTCATATGTATTAAGGTTATGTAAGATGTATGGTGTTAGTCTCATTTTCGGTTATTGCTAATTTTTCGAAAATTACAAAATATTTTCAAACCAACTTGTAGATATTTTTGTCTCAAAGTCTGTTGTACAAAATGAGCTCTTCAAAAAAGGCCAGGCCCATTTTTTTTTACAAAAACGAGTAGTTATTGCGAAACTTCTGCTTGAAATTAATGAAATATATACAGATTCCACAACAAGTACGGATCAACTACGGACCAATAAAGTTTTTCGAAAATTTAAAAGTTTTCTGTAAGAAAATGCTTCAAATTTTACATTTAAAGTATCGTTCAAACGCCATTTTCTTAATAACTGCTCAAACTGTTTCAACAAAAACTTCCTTATAGGAGAAGGTTTTACACTTCTAGAATATTTATAAAGTAATATTCCGGTTCTTTATTAGGAAACCGAAAAGTTGAGAAAATTGGCAAACAATTTACTTTGTGCGGCGATAGATAGCAGCTGAAAAAAGTATGTGGTGAGTCCAGACGAAAGAAATTAGGAAACAAATTAGAACGAGAAAATATGTGGCATTTTATTGTACTACTACGTACGATGTTACATACGCTGTTCTATACGAGGGGAATTTTTAATGAAACATTTTGCCCAGTTTTTGAGATACTTTTTTTTGATGTTGGATAAATTGTAAGTGCAATCTACGTAAAAACAACTCGTTTCTTCAGAAAATTTTCCACGGCCGATTTTAATTCATCGGCTGCCTCTTTCAGCCCCTGTGAGTGGGCACTCGTAGCTTCCACTTTTCCCTGCCTAAGGGTAAGCACACCCATATATTTTTTAATACTTAAATGTATACTAAATTTGTGGAGAGCGATGTGCAAAAAATGGTTAGTCATGGTTTCTTTGTTATTTATTATAAGAATTTGAAAGTTACGTATTTATAATTTCACTTCAGAAATGCATGATGGAAATGCAGTTACGATATAATTATTGTCAATATTTTTCCATTCACACGACCTCTTAAATTGAGGAAGGAAAACATCTTCATTAGAAGAATATTCTGATGCCAATACAAAATTTATTTTCTTCGTCACAGTGTACTTTAAAAAAACTCTCTCAGCAGCATCCTTATTTGCCCCGAATAGTTTACAATTTGACGCCCTCGCACCCACAAAGAAAATTCCTAAGAACCGAAACACAGTTTGCCATTCACCAGCGTAATAATCAAAACGCTCTTCGAAACATATACTACTACGCCGTCTAATGCGAAAATTACGTCCGCCAAGCAATAATGGCCATTAAAAGACATTGACTGCATATGACATCGCAGACGCCTCAGGTATTAAAGAGCAGATTTTAATTACTTTAAAGCGAAAAACGCTATCTCCAATTTTAAATTTTTGAATTGTTAATTTTCTACAATTCACGAAAGAATAGATTAATGAAATCAATATGATTGATAGCAAAAATGGATCTAGCTTCATATGTTTTACCGCCCTTTATTACATATGAAGACAAAATTCTAAAAAAAATGGACATGAGCTCTTTTAAAGAGATTTTTAACAACTGGCTGTTTAAAGCAATAATCGCTCTCTCAACTATTGCAGTTTTGAAATATTACCTTCTGAAATTTTCGAAAAACCGGATGATAGCTGAAACTGGGACCAGGCCCATATTTTGTTTACCAATTTTACAAAATAGGAAAAATTAATGAAATAAATTGGAACAGTTTTTGAGAAAAAATGCCTGTATTTCGCGTAATATTACTCTAAAACTACACACATTTTTGAAAATCTGAATCTGAACTTATTTCAAGATCCATTTTTAGAAGCATATTTTATTGAAGTCAAAATATATACAACTTCAATATTCATAGTTGTAGAAAAAAGCTTAACAATTATATGTTTCCCATTTTTTTAAAGTCGGTAATTTCAACGAACATGAGATCTGCACCATCTTCTTAAGCATGCTTTACACTATCTCAAGATAGTTTCATCAAAATATTTGGTGCCATTTTTTAGAAAATTTTTAAAATGTAAAGTACCCATAAAAATCAAAATATCTGTTTGAAACTCCTAACACCTTGTGTTGTACACCAACTCTACAAATAGTTCCTCACAAATTGACTGAAAATATAGATAAAATTATACAAAATGGCTAGGCAGACCTACCTCCTCAACCTAGCGACTACGACCACCCCGACAGCGGCCGGCGAATCCTTGTGCCGCCCCTCCGCCCCCTCAGCGCGCTGCCATCACACGACGAACAGGTTGAGAAAAGAGGGGCGGCCCCAAAGCGCGAGGGCGCGAGGGTGAAGGGCGCAAGACAAAAAAAACATGGACTCTTTGCAACACAAATTTAAACTTTTGTTTTATACTCCCACATCATAACTACTACATGTTCATGATATAATACTCATTGACAAAACTGTCGAGTAATAGATCAATTCAGTTTTGTGTCCTTATTAGGAGAGATAATTGAAAGTATATTTTAGTTCATTGTAAGGTTTTGAATTTAAACGCAGAATTAAGTTCGCTCCTTTGTTCATCACATACTATATGCTATATTGATTTCCCAAGACTGAAAATCACTGAAGCGGATTGAATTAATAACCTGAATTTTTAGATGCATTTTAATAACGTGGTTTTAATAAATTGTGTTCAGATGTATTTGCGGGTAAGGTTTTCTGCATATGATATTTTTGTACTCTCGAGTATCCTTTAAAAACGTACAACTTACACCTTCTTGGCGCATTTCTGTTTTGCAGTGCCTCAACAGTAGACACTCATAAAGGTGAGCAATTAGTTGATCGTGCCATTGCGTTGGGCAAATGCGTTGGAGGCAAGGACACAGTCAAAGATGCAATCGCCCCAGAACCTTATTCGGCTTTTCCAGATTCTCATACACTAAAAAGCACAGTAAATCGAATTACAATCCTTACCATCATAAACGCTTCAAGAATAAGACTTTCTTCTTCTTCGTAAATTGTTCTATGAATAATTTTATATTCACCTTTATGGGCTTTTCTAATATTTTTTATAGTAGGTCTTGCTGAGAATTTCAAGTAAGCCAGCTTTTCACTCGCACAAGATCATTTTTCTTGCGATGTGTATAACGCAGTGCCGCCAAAGGAAGTGAGAGGGGGGAGACCGCGACGTGCGAGCTCCGTTCAAGCCTTCCCATTCCCCACTCACCCCTCCGTCGCTCCTCTGCGCGTGAAGGTTGCGGTCCTTTCTTCTCTTGCCACGCGCCGTCACAACGTTGCGGTGCAAAATCTTGGCGTTGCCGTGCGAAAGAGATGTCTGAACATTCCGAGGACTGCGTCTGGCTGAGCAGTCACAAGCGAAATATATGAAAACAGACAAGATCATGGACGAAGAAGTACACAAAATTATTGTTTCTTTACGGGACAGTTCCTCTGAGGACGACAATAACGAAATGGACAGCGAAGGCTGCAATAACATTGATGAATAATGGCTCCGCCTTCCTTGCGAAGGGTAACGAATCACGTGCACGCGACGGGCAAGAAATCTGCCATTTCAGCAGCGGTGGGGAAGCATGCGAAAATAAGCTCGTCCCTAAAGGGAGATTTTGAACTTGTGCTCCTATAGAGACCATACGCCATAAGCCATGGCGCAAACCCAGGAAATCTTCAATCAGGAAGGTGGCTTAGGACAGTAACATTAGTGAAATGCACATTGTGAAGAAAAAGAATGATTAAAGGAAAAGTGTAAAGGCAGAAGGAAGGAAGAGGGAGTTAGAATGAATTTTGAAACTAGTGAAAGTGAGAAGGGTGAAAGATGATAATATGAATATAATTTTTCATATTTATAAATGTACTTTTTCTATTTGTTCGCAGGAAATGGCTTAATACTAGAAGATTTACTGTAACAGAAAAAGAAACCGATGTAGACATATGAACAAGATAAATACAACGTAGCAAGAAAAGATTATACAATACGAGGGAAAATGTGTGGAAACCTTCTTATTTAATAGCTAATACACAGTCTTTAGATAGGAAGATACAGCGTCAGGGCTTTCAGTGATAGAATAAAGAGGAAAAAATTACGGAAAAAAATAGCTTGACAACAAGTGCAACCGAATATTGGTCAGTGATGATAGCGTACATGGAGTTTAACTAGAGTGTGAGAATTGGAATAGAAGCTTAAGTTAATTGCTTTAATTCAATCACTGAGTTGAGTTTTAAATTTTCTGAAAACGCTAATTTGGTTTAGATATGTGGGTAGTAAATTCAATATTCTAATTACAGTGACAGTAAATGACTAACTTTAGGTATGAATAGTAATCATGAGGAACGTGATCGGTCAAGCGTTAGTATTTTAAATTTAAGCAAAAAGTGCGTTTGATAGCTATTATTCAAACTTTTATGGTGGAGGTGGCTACGTTAAGTTCTTCTTTTTTCGACTGAAAAAATGTTTGCTTGACTGTAATACTCAGATATATAATCGTATTCCTAAAATCAACTGTGAAACGGATGCATGCATTTTGTGCTATTTGTAATTTGTGTTGTTGCTTGAGCTTTAAATCTGAAAGCAGGACACAATAATCAAGATGAGGCATTATGAGTGAATTTAATAGGCTTATGCGAATGTTAATAAGTAGCAGTTCTCTCACGCGTTTTAAGGAATGAAGGACTTGCAAGATTTTTTGTCAAATCTTACTTACTTGTGTGGTCCAGCTAAGTGTGCGTTCTATATGTATTCCTAAGTTCTTTACTTCACTGCTTCAGGGAACGGGAGAGCCACTTATGTTAATTTCCGGTAGGAAGGACTTATGTTGTTTTTCAAAGCGAGAGACTGTTACCAAGCTTTGCGGCTTCATTAGATCAAGGGCTTCTGCTCATTTATTGAGAGCGTTTAAATCATCGTTTATTTTCTGGGCTAATGAGTTTAACCCCGATGGGTATTCACTTATGTAGATCAGGAGGTCGTCAGCGTACATTTTGTGTTTACAGTAACTGAGGCATTGTCTTTTTTAATTTACATAAATTAAAAATGCTGAAGGTCATAGAACTGTTCGCTGCGCAATACCCGCACGTTTTAACGGCAGTGGATTGCTTTTCGTCAGATACATCGACTTGTCGATTTGAAAGATTTTGAGAGAACCATCGTATTGTGGGTTTATCGAAACCCAATATATTCATTTTTTCATGTAAAATTTCGTGATCAACTGAGTCAAATGCTTTACTAAAATCTAGAAGAACAAGTATTGTTAATTTGCCTTTGTCAATGAGCTTCCTCAAAAATATTTAAGAGGACACTTTCTGTGTTTCTGTCTGATC
This sequence comes from Gryllus bimaculatus, assembly GCA_017312745.1. NCBI lineage: Eukaryota > Metazoa > Arthropoda > Insecta > Orthoptera > Gryllidae > Gryllus > Gryllus bimaculatus. Next base: position 941,341 of record BOPP01000280.1, read on the forward strand.
TGAAGCCATATTGTTTATCGCTTATAAGGCTTTTGCTTTAGAGGTACGTTGTAAATCTTTTGAGATTGTCGTTATTATAAGTCTGTATTCTGAAGGATTTGTGATCGTTTTAGGAAGATGGCGAACAAATGCGGATTTCCAAGCGCTCAGATACGTTCTACTTATTAGAGAAAAGTTTATTATGTCGGTTACAATGTGGTATATGATATGGCACTAAGTTTAGAAATTAAACATTGACATTATGTGTTTCGAAGACGTTTGATTCAAGGATCTGAATGGTTTGAAAATGTCGTCGATCCAAAAAGAATTATTTCTGAGGGCGTACCGAAATTGATCGTAAGATTGAGAGTGTTCTGTTTTTTGAGAAATAATAGAAGTGAAGAGCCATGTTAGCAAAATGCTGGTTAAGAGTATCAAAAGACGCATCAATTTGCGTTGTGGTTTGTGATTTGTCTAACCCTAAGGTGCGCATCGATTTACGTACTTGTTTTAAATCTGTTTGTGCCAAAAATACAATGATAATATTTAATTTTAGTGTACCTAGATTTTTGCGTTACAAGATGTCTTAGTTTCTTGAATGCATCACTGTACGTTCGCAGTTTGTGTTACGAAATACATCAAAGGTGGGACCTCTCTGTTTCATTAACACATATTTCACGCGTTTACCAGGGGAAAAGGAGGGGCGTGTCGCGCGAGCTGTCCTTAGTGGAATGTGCCAATAAATACATTTAGCACCGCACCCTCCAAAAAAATACATCACATTAATGAAAGAACTACTCATGGACATCAAACTTAACATTACGTCCGGTATTTCGGACGGTATATATTAATGGGTATTTGTACGGGAAATGCTGCATGAACTAAATAAAAGTACATTAACGCCTTTTTGATTTATTCCTATGTTTTTCAAAATAATACAAATATTTTTAAGACATCTCACGTCTTTATTACATAGGTTTTTGTTCATTATCGCATTTGTGAGTTGAAGTGATTCAAATTATATCTAATGAAGTTTTTCGAAAACTGAATTTTTTCTGTGAGAAATAAATCAAAATCGAACATTTCAGAATCTCTCAAACAGTATTTTATCAAAAACCGCACCCAATTTTTCAACAAAACTGTTTACAAAGGTCTATGTTTTGCTCTTCTATAAAAGTACGTGATCTTTAAGTGATTTTACATGTTTACCATTAAGGGACCAAAAAATTGAGAAAAATTGGAAGTAATGTTCATTGGGCGACTATAGAAGCCAACTGGCAAATGGGTTGAGCAAATCCGAAAAGCTTTTTCAGGCTAAAGAGATTAGAAAACGAGCTAGTACGAAAAAATCTGTGCAATTCTGGAACAAAATTAGTGTTCTGCTGGTTCCTCTTGAAAGGAAATTATTTATGTGTAACTTTCCTCCCTAGAATAGTAGAGCTCTTCGAAAAAGTGTAACAGAGAACATAGTTAACATATTAAATAATGTGGATTGTGATTTATTAAAAGAAAAATCAGTATTATAAGGAGAGAATAACGATATGCATAATACTTGCTTTCAGTCAATGCTAAACAAGTAAATGTATGTAATGAAAATGGTGTTTACTTCAAATAACTATTGAATACATAATTTGATTTAATGTATAGCAATTGCCACCACATTCTCAGTCGTAAACGCTGAGTGTGTAAGAGTACGTCCTGACATTGTGAGCAGTACGCTTTCTTGTCCCAACGGCTAAAGAGATAAGATAGAGCACAGCCCTGTCTCTGTATGAACAGGACAACGTCCCTGTCCTCCCGCGTATTCATGAGAGTCGTTCTTTGTAGATAGTGTAGAAGCCAGCCACTGTCTTGCGGAATGTAAGCCAGCAATCTCCTTACACGTTTATATAGACTATGTGGATCTGGCATGCACAGAAGTTGCTACTGATGTATACTGTTGTTTCGAAGATAATAGTGGAAAGGCTACTAGCGAATAATTGACATTTCAAAATACATTTAATTATTAAATTTGTTTTTTCACAGATTATTTGCCAGCAACCTTGAAAATTTAATCCTACTCAAGCAGGTCTGTTTTTGAGTAATTCATTCACTTCTCTTTTCATCAAAAATGGCTCCAGTTCAAACGAGAACGAACAAGCAACCACCACCGCAACTGCAGGACCAGACACAACAGGTGGAAGAGACGTTGGGGCGCTGCTTGCCTACTGTATCAGATGACGAGGTATGTTCCTGTTTCCCGCAACTGCATAACGCTACAACGGTAATGTGTTTCGATGTGGTATTTGTTTCTTTCTTTTCAATTCAATATTTTTTTTAAGTTAAGTTATCATCTGTAAAAAATGGAAGCTGCAGCACGCCTCGAAACAGCACGGATTGAGGAAAAGTAAACAATGAAAAGAGAAACTTCGAGGTACCGCAACATATTAGATCTGTAACACCTGGACACTACCCTGGATATTTCTGCCCGAATGAAAGATGTTTAATTTTCATTTTCTTGTGAATTAGGAGTCGAAATTATTTAACACCAACACAGCGCGTTTTACCAAAATAGATGGAAAAAATTGCAGCTATTTTGTGCGAAAATGGCGTTTGAGCGCTTTTAAAATGCGCAATTTTGAGATAGTTTTCACAAAAACGATTGTTTTCGAAAAACCTTATCTGACAATATTTAAAGCACGTGTGCTAATAAATAAAATAATGTGATCAAATTGACGCTAATGTCATAATAACGTAGCACTATCCCTACCAAACTTTAAAGAAAAACATTGGAGCTGTTTTAGGGAAATCTATTTTTTGTAATTTTTTTAAAATCACACATATTGCGCGAAAAACTACTACAATTTTCCAAAAAATGAACGTGACCTTAATGAAAGAACTCACTATGGGGATTAATGTTATTTGAAGAAAAAACTAGATCTTCAATATTATAGTTGTAGAACAACGACCGAAAAAGTTTGTAATTTTCAAAATTCAGAGTTAAAATTGAAAATCAGACCTATTCCGCCTTTATGAATGTATTTAACTTTATTCTTACGAGAAATTTTAAAAAAATATTGCAATAGAAGGCGCGAGCTCAATAGATATTGTGGGTATGGTGGGTAGCTATATCCACACGAAAAATCCCGTCAGGGTAAAATACTCTCTTGGAATTTTGAGTGAGAGAAATATACCATGAACGTTAAATTCCAGGAATAAATGAAGTTTCTCAGTATTTTGTCGACTCAAAACATGTATGCAATCGACTATATTGGAAGATCGGCTCACCAGCATTTGGGTTGCACAAGTTTATAGAGACGTGACCGACAAAATAGATTTGAAAAAATTGTTAATTGAGTTTATATAAAAATTGCGATGTTTTGTATTGCAAAACTGAACCGCTTAAATTACGTAAAATAAATGTGATAACAATTTGATGACAATTTAATGATCGTCAATACCATAAAAAAATTTGTCTTGTATTTTCCCCTTCAAATACATTTTTAGTGGGGAATGGAGGGTGAGGGGTTCACTTTCTCCCGAGTCATATGCCCACCCGGACTAAACACCAACCGCCGGTCGGGAGAATATGTAAAAATAATAAATCAAATTGCTTACTAGTTAATTACAGAATCCACCACAATGAAGTCGAACACAAGGATCTAAAATCTTGGTGAAACTCGAAAGGTGAATATTGAGAACCGGTGCCGACGTACGCGCCTATCCTCAAAAACGTCGCTCTCATTTATTGCCTTCTTTGCCAGCACATTGCACAGACAGTTCAAGTACCATGTAAGATGGCCAGACGTCTCGTATTAACTCATTTATTAACTTAATATGAAATTTATCACATATTCCGTTTTCTTGATATTTATTTATAAACAACTATGTGTGACAATATGTTGTGCTCTTGTGCGAAATAACAAAAGTAGAGTCGATTGTAGTTTCTAGGAAGAGAAAATGCTGGTGTGGCGTCATTTCAATATTATAGACAAACTCAATAATCCGATCCATCTTCTGTGAGTTCCTCTGCGACTTAGCATGCAATCGTAATTTGTAGATACTGATCTACTTCGTAATGAATGAAATATAAAATTAAACAAATGCGTTTCATTAATTCTACTGTTCCTTTCTAAGGGATTCTTTGGTTGTCAAGAATTGGGTGCTACTACATCATTAAAGTTATACGTATTTATTCATTTATTTAATTTTAATTTTCAAACCTAAATATTAGTGATAAATTGGTGTTTAACGTACCCTTTTGCCCTTTTATCGTTGTGATAAAAACCAAAACGTTCCGTTTTTAGAATTAAAACATATGGTCACCTTATGTAGTACAAAATTCCTTCCTTTGCTTTTCTTATCCGTAGATGTGAACAAATTTGAATAAATAAGAAAATCTGAGTGGTAATCACCGAAAGAACATGAGATATATCATCTTTTCATTCTAAGCAGGGTTGCTAGATTGAGTGGAATTACACATTAGGGGCTGGGAAACGACTCTCTCTTTGAATTCTGAATAGCTTAACGTAGGGTCCAAGAATTTAAGAAAAGTGCACAGAATATACTTCTCCTCATAGTGCGGTTCACACAGCATAGTTCAAGTTTTGGTTCTCCGTGTTCAAATGATAGGGAATCTATTCCTTCACGAGAGAGCAGGATGAGGGATCAAAGAAGAAATCTTGCTGATTTGCTTATGCGAATAGTTTTTTTACTCAGTAACAATTTTTTATCAACTCTAACATAAAATTCTTATTTACAGCTGTATTAAGAATTCAACTTGCATGGGTTAGGGTAACAGAATATTTGATAACGTGCACAGAATACTTCCCTTAGCACGTATCACACAGTTTTTAACTGTTTTTGAAGATTAATAAATAAATCATTCTGATAAATCTATTCGTCTATCATGTTCTTTATTGTATTTTTTATTTATGAGAACGTCATAAATGCGTGAACGTCAGCCATGTGAATATAAATTATCAGATTTTTATTTCTTATAATATTCTAAAATACGAACGGTCAAATATACTTAAGTAATTTTACATATAACACTATCAACGTATTAGATACCATTCGTGAAGGTTAAATGACAATTTCTTGAGGGGTGTGAGCAATTAGTAAAGTGGAAAGGAAACAGTTGTGCGAATACGCAAATGCTATTAACTTACACTCCGTCGATCAAACATCAGTTCTTAATCCAGATACTCACTGAACACACCCACACTTTCAATAGATACACCTGCAGTCGACAGTCCCACCTGCAGTCGTTCTACTAAATTATGAGTCCCTTGATTTCATTTCTGTGCACATACTACGTTGGCATCTAGTATTGACAATATGGTATAAATATGTCCTTCGGTAATATTTCCTTTGTCAAACAATCTTTTCTTTTCATCCTCACGATCCCCTACTTGTATGTTTGCCATGTAAAAAGACACTCGCACTCGCACGCAGGTGGTGATATGGGGATTGCGGGCGCTTCCCAGAATGCGACGACGTGCAGCGCTGCGGAAGCGCTGCTGCGCGGCGAAGACCTCCTCACGGCCGACGACCGCCGCTGGAGCATCGTGAGCGCGCTCTGGGCTCTCTGCGCAGCGCAGGCGAACAGGGTGGACTGGGGAGGCAGAAGTGAGAGGTGGAGTCCGTAAGAGTATAAAGAGGTGCCTTCGAGTCCAAGACAGGCGGAGAAAAAGAAGGCTGCGTTGAGGCAGAGTGGAGTGGGCTTGAAGGTGTGGCGACGAGAATAAAGACGCGAGGCGGAGATAAGGGCAGGATGAAGCGGAGGGTGTGGGTTGTTTTATGGGTTAAAAGAAGAATGGGAGGGGGGTCTGTAAGGTAAATGGAGTGCCACAGAGCCCGACGCCAGGGAAGAGGAGAGACCGGGTGAGGCATGGGTTATTAGGTTGGAAGCGTGGCGCGCCAAGAACAGAACTGAACCGGTAGTTGGAGAAAGTCGGAAGCTAGGCAATGCTTTCTCAAGGTGGAGCGGGATGACGACAGGACAGCAATAAGGCGTGTTAGACAGAGTTGAGGCTGGGACGCAGTCGGGTCAGAGCAGAGGCTTGACGTAAGCGAAAGCTGAGGAGACGGGCGAGCTGAGATGGGACATCAATAAGCGCGGTGTCCTAGGTCAGGCGTTCAGGGTGGAAACAAAGTGGTGTCGAGGGTGACTGCATAGGGCAACCGCCCACAACGCTGCCCGGCGCTGTCGGTTGCAGACCACCCGAGATTCCGCCGCGCAGCGGAAGATCAACGGCTTGGAGAAGTTCGACGCCAGTTTCTTCAGCGTCCACTTCAAGCAGGGCGCACACCATGGATCCGCAATGTCGCCTGCTGGCTGGAACGTGCTTACGAGGCCATCGTCGACGCTGGTGTGAAACCCTTTCCCTTCTCCAGAAGGCTGTTTTATGTCAAAACACGCGGCGAAGTGCGTACTAACTGAAACAATTCAAATAATTCATCGCCTTAACAAGCTCTATTTCCGCGAGAGATGTCGCTATTTCCTATGCATTCAGAAAACCAGACCGGTCGTTATTGTTCGTGGCCGAAATATTAGTGAACTGCTATCCACTTGTGAGAATCTTACAAACAAAATATACATTAAATTGATTATGCCGAATGTACTTCACCCTTTTCTATGATAAAAATTGCAAAATTTCATGAAAAGAGACGTTTAAGAAAGTTGAGTTGGTGCACAATGCATATTACCATCCTAATTTTGCTTTAAAGTCTACACATGTAATATTGTGAGTCTGTATCTGCACGTAAACTTTGCATCCGGCCTAAAACATGATTCAAGCCATTGTGAACATAATACCATGACCGCTTTCAAGAGATTTTAACCAGCAGACCGCTATTGCATTATAACTAGAATCATGTATCCGTACTTGATACATGTCATTGATAATTTCCAATTAACCTCGCATTTGAAAGAAAAAATTTTTAAGCAAACGGCTTCTTGAAGTTTTCCGCATGTCCAAGTCATTGCTTGCAATATCTGTAATTCTCAGATTTATTTTATATGTACTCATGTATACTGTAAAAAGCTTGAGGTGTTTGTGAACTTCTAGGTTCAACCAGCTATAATTAGTTAATTCCCACGTAAATTCGTCGCGAGTCCATATCAATCTACAATCACCACAAATTCAACTGTTTTCCTACTTTATTGATTACATTACACTATCTTTAAATTTTTATTATTCACAAAATCACCATATGACTACTTCGGATTCCCCATTCTTGGTGTGGTGCTAACTTTTCACTTCAAATTTTATGACAATAATATTTGTCCCAGTGATGATTCATCACAATGGACATAAGTTTGAAAAGTAGTAGTTATTCGAACATCCCGTCATTATATTTTCACAATGTTCTTCGGCCATGCAGAATTTTTGGCTCATCTGATACCAATATTAGTCAATAATTATTTTCACATATTTTTGGAAACAATTCAGTTCAAGAATTTCCAATATTATGAACAAAAATATGTTTCAATTTTTTATCATATATTTCTAATACCGTTTCTATTTTCCAATTTCATACTACTGACAATATACTGCTCAACTTTGCAACACAAAATTTCCACAAACTAGAACCTTCTCTCAGAGTAACTAACTTCCCTTCTCTCAAAGTTCCAATTCAAAACTTAGAACAATCCTTAAATAGTTTTGCTTTACTTCACGCCTAAGAACTTCGAAATTAATTTTTTCTTATATCTAAACAAATAGTATTGATAATTTCTAAATGACTGTAATTTTTACAATCTATTTCGTATTTACGGCTTGTTATACAACTATTTATCCTTGGGTCATGACACCTATAAATGAGATTTCCTTCATACAGGAGTGAACCCAAGATCCCTGCGAGGAAAGAAAATGGGCGTGTATGTGGGCGTGTGCTTCTCCGAGTCGGAGAAGACGTGGTTCTACGAGAAGCTCCAGCTCTCGGGATTTGGTATAACTGGCTGCTGCCGTGCTATGCTTGCCAATCGCATCTCCTATTGGCTGGGTGTCAAAGGTGAGTTTCAGAAATTCCGTCTCAGGTGCTTTCAAAGACACTCTTCGCGCAGCACATTCCACGCCCAATCTGTTCTGACTTGAAGTCTTGCGAGTTTGAAGAGTATATTCCCAAAACTATTATTATATAGATGTACTAGATATTTATTATTTCCGCAGGTAGTTTCGCGCAACATAGTGGCAAAACATTACAATTTACAAACATAACAATGAGACATATTAATAACATGTTGAAACGTATTACTATGGACAAAGAGGTTCCAACATAAACAGTTTATTCTGCTTAACAGGCGTTACAATTAAAAATCTCTTTCCGAGTAAACACCAAATACATCATTAGTCCACAGCTGTATTCCAACAGAAGACTTACCAGTTCGTAGCAATAGTCACAATATCCAACGGAAATAACAAAGAACTTGGCGTGGTTGGTGTAGCTGTCTCAATAACGGTCTCTTCGTCAATCACAACTCTCGCTTCTGATGTTTTTATACATCTTAACTGTCCCGGTTGGGGCTCTTCGGCTATTTGAGTAGGATCTGGGTTGTTCTAAAGTTTTGTACTGGTCCCATTCCCCGTACTCGAACAGGAATTGTTTGTAATAATGTAGAGGGGTTATTTTGTTCTTCGTTTAGTTAACTAAATATGCTCATTAATTCCACGAAAAATAGTTAATTATCACTGTGTTTATGGCATGCGTACTTAGTCGTGCAAATAAAATTCCACAACAGCCAATCAGAACTCAGAGGACTGATCGAAATCGTTTAATTATGTATCCTTAATATTGAAGTTTCCAGACGACCATGAAACATGAACAAAAATGTACATCACATATTACGTACATCAAAAACCTATAATCATTGTACGTAAGACACAAAATTAAAAACGAATAATTATTAGTACTTCTTAGACAATCATATTAATATTTGCAATAAGTTAAATTAAACACTATTACCCTACTAATACTTGGCATCAATCATCCTATCATAGAAGTCGCTCTATTTTACAGATATGTTTACTTGAGGGCATCTATTTACATCTATTTGAACGTGAGGGCACAGAGAGAGAGAGCAGTTATTGTGCCAAAACGTCTTAATTTGTGTGTAAAAATCAAGAAAATTGTTTATAATTTAAAATATCTCTATTCACCTTTATACGCCAGGTCTTCAAAATAAACAAGTCTGACCATAAGCATGTTGATTTGACACTAGCTGATTAATGGAACAACATACAATATTTAAAATGAATGAATATGTTACATGTAAATCATTTGGTCTTAGCGGATTACAATTATAAAAAAAAGTAATCGTCAGTTGTATTTACCCGCTCTGGAACGTAAACCAGCAAAATCTGAATCAGAACTGAATTGTCTTTCTCCTTTCCAGAATTAACATGTGTTGTTCTCTCCTACATACCCTACTTTTCGTACGAACTAATGATTTCATGGCTTTGTCAGCTTCTTCTAATATTTTGTCCGGAATATTTTTGTAATCCTCTATGCTTTCTAAATTCATTAAGTCACTATGGTGATAGTAAATACACAGGCAAGGCCTGTTAAAATTGGTCTTTTTCTGAATGAAAATGATATCATCAAAGTAAAGATGGAATGCTAAAGATATATTTTTATTACTCAAAATGAAAATATTTTTGAATGGAAACGAAAAAATATGGAACATAACACGTGCATAAATGCGTCTAATTGCACTCATGGTAAATAAAGACTCTCGCTTCTATCGTCGCTCGTTTCTTTAATCATACCACATCGTGCAATTATACGCCTATTTATACACTCGTTTCGTTAACTACTTTAATGGATTGGGTTATTTTCTGAGGGTTACAGGATGAGGTGAAAGGAGCTAGGGAAGAAGGATGGGTAGGTAATGATTAGAAGGGATTGGGGGAAAATATTAGTTTTTTATAAAATTAATTCTTCCAGTATATATTGGAAGAGGGAGGGATGGGTTAGGGTTAGGTTATTTACGTAAAGTTCAGGATAGGTTGAGGTTTAGGAAAGGAGGGAGCGTGGTAGGAATTGGCTTTGTATCGTTTTCGTCAGGATTAAGTATACGTCACAGGACAGTAATTAGTGTGTTGTGTTCGTGTCATGTTTTACTCGTCAATGATCGAAGGATGATTTTTGCCTAGAATTTTGCCGAGCACGGGGAAAAGACTGTGGGCGGAATCGAAGGGACCGGTGGTCCTTTGCGAGGTTGGGAATCAGGGGATGCGGGCGGCCTTCCAGGCGCTGGGAAATGTGCGATTTGGATTCAGGTGTTGAGGAGTGTTGGTATTTTGTGGTATGTGCTTGAGTTTGAAGGAAGGACTTCACCGGTGTCCGGGTGCCTTACTTCTGTCAATTGTCTTTATGATTTGTCGCGTCTTTACGTCCATGGTTGTCCAAGTCTGTTGTTGTACTGAGGGAAATGAGGGCGTTTTTATGTCGTTGAGGATAACCTGGCCAAGAAGAGGGCGGTTGACGGAACGAAAGGAATCGGCCAAATATTGGGCAAGGGAGTGAGTTAGATGTTTATCTCCGCATGCAAGGGTGAAATTAGACAAAAGGGGATGTGATGGTTGGAAATTTCGCACATAGCCTTGATGACTTTATAAGTAGAGTTGGGGGTGCTGTTGACGTTAATCAAGTCGTCATATTTATGTGTCTCGTAGTGTTTTAATGGAGAATGTAGTCGTCATTGTGTCTGTTTTAGTTCAGTCTTGTCTTCGTCTCGTCAGTATTTATAGTTAAGTCTTTGTAATTGTCGTGTGTGTCTTATAGTTAAGAGTATTTCGTCTGAGAGTATTAAATGGGAGGTTTTTGGTGCTGGTGGTTCTTGATGTTGTGTGTCAGGTGGTAGATCGATTTATCTATGTCTTCTGGGCATTGTATTTGGGAAGGGGTTCGGATTTTCTGGGGTGAGTGTGGGTGAAGGACTTTCACTCTTTTACTACAAAGGGAACGAGTTTGGGTGCTAGGTAAGGTGTAAGGGAAGTGAAGTAAAAGACAATTGGAAGGTAGTCAGAGAAGTGGAAGAAGTCGTATTAGGGATTATGTGTGGAAACGTCGATGTTGGAGGAGAGAAGGATTAGGTCGAGTAATTTGTGTGGTGTGTCATTTTATAAATGTGTGGGTTTCGAAGGGCTGTTGAATTAGATCCTGGGATGGTTACTAAAGTCAGTCTTGCAACCTCATGACGTTGATTTTCCTATAAGGTCTCCAGCAAGGGAAAGGGAAGTTGGATAAGATGTTATGATCAGAGATGGGAAAAGGGATGCAAGTTTTTTGTATGCTGAAATTAGAATAATAGGAGTTGCTGGGGTGCCTATCTGGATGGCTGTGCACGCGAGGGTGGACGTAGTGGGTACTTGGTACGTGATGTGTAGGATGAATTTTCGAAGTAGGTTGACCGTGCTTCCATTTTGGAATAAGGTTCTGTCGTTACGGTGTGGGAAGTAGTTATGGATAGTGAAAGGAATGTCAGGTTTTAGACGGGTTTCTTGTAGGAAAAATATCCCAATGAAGTAGTCCATGTGGAATGTGGAGAAGTGAGATTTCTTCTGGTTGGTGCCGCTCTGCGCGTTCCGCGAGTGTAAAGAAACGGGGTTTCGAATCCATTTCAGGGGAAAGGATTTCTACAAGTTAAATTCCGGCGTTGAAGAGTTTGGTTTATATATCCTCGGAAGATGTCTAGTAAGGGTTTGATGTTGGCGAATTTTTTTGAGGTGAAATAATTGTAAGAGGGAGAGTAGGCCTTTTGGGACTTAGGTAGAGTAGTTACTGTGTAGTAATGATTTGATTCCATGATTAATATCATGTCTTGGTACTTCAAGTATAGTTCAAGTATAGTAAGTACAATTTAAAGTGTGTATATATATATATATATAAAAATATAAATATATACCCACCTCTGTTATATCAAAGTAAGTAATATTTTATTTTGTTATAGCGTCCTTCATGTAGTTTAATCTGTAGTTAGGTCGTAGTCCCTTTATTACCAGTATGTCTCTGATCTTATCTGTCGCACGCTTAAAGTGATTGTTGTTTGTCACAATTTAAAGTGTCTTTAGTCTAGGGTAAGAACATGTCTGGGCTAGTCTTTCTCTTATGTTGTTAAGTGCAGTTATTGAAAGTTATAGATCCGTTCGAATGCATTGTACTGTCATCAATTTGCTAGTTATTTTCATGAGGTCTTCAGTCAGATCATTAGTCGAGAAGAGAGAGGTCAGGTCACTTTTGAACACTCCTAATTGAGGACTGATATTTGGGGTCGGAGGTTGGAGTGATTGGGATTTGGAGCTTGTTTGAGGTGGGTTTTGTTTTGCGGGTTGATTGTTAGAACAGTGGGGAATTGGGTCAGGGGCAGTTGGGCGATAGGTCCGAAGCGGTTTGGCGGAGGAATGGGCGGGAACTCCGAGGGTTTTCTGTGTTTTATTTTAAAGGGAAGGTTTCCACCACTCATGGGGTTAAAAGGTCTCTGCCGGAGGAGTGAGCATGGTTTTTCCTTTTCATCGCATTGTCGAATGTATGAAATGTGTTTTGCACTCTCGAATTCGTATTGATATTAAGTTTAAATGTATTTGTTTTCGCACCTATGTTCTACTATTTCTTACAAATGATTTACAGTATTACAAATGATCACTGAGATGTGATTTTCATAAAGTGAGGTTTTATAATATTACATAATCATTACTAAACGCAAGAAAAGTGCGGGCCACTTCTTAATACAAACGGGTGGATTGGAAAGGTGGCATTCCTAGCTGAAAGTGTCGTGATGTTCTCCTTGCAGGCCCTAGCTTCGCCGTGGACACGGCTTGCAGCTCCTCCATGTTCGCCCTGAAGGAGGCCTACGACGCCGTTCGGTCTGGGGAGGTGGAGTGCGCCCTGGTGGGAGGCTCGAATCTCGTACTGCACCCTTATTTGTCGCTGCAGTTCATGCGCCTGGGCGTGCTGTCAAAACAGGGCATATGCCGCCCAATGGATGACGATGGTGAGAGCTTTTCAAGTGCTTTATGAATTTCGGACTTTTGGAATGTTGGTGTAGAATAAATCTTTACAATGGTGTCAATAGAACAATAAAAAAACTACTGTTTCTGTTAGGCCACCGTCATGTCCACCCCTCCTACTCACCTTTATGTAGAAAAACCAGCGACTACAAAAGAGATTTTGTTATTACTCCAAATTTTTTTTTTTCATTTTCTCAATTTTTCGGACCCTTAATGGTACAACTGAAATATAAGTTTAGAATATTAAAGAAGAGTAAAACCTTGTAAAATATGGAAATTTTAGTTGAAACATTAGGAGCCTTTCTGAGAACAAGTTGTTTGAGCATTTCGAAGCTCATTTTCATAGACAAGTGCGTTTTCGACAAATGTAACAAGGAATTACTTGAAGCAGTTGTATTTACAAATCGAATAATGTATATAAATTGCTAGTAAAAATATGAATGGCGTAAAAGAGTAGAAAAAATACAATTGTGTATTTTTTTGAAAATACAACAGAATACGTGAAATTGCAATTATATCATATTACTCATTTTATTTAGCACTATATTTTCAGTTTATCATCTCTTCCTAGCTGCCATCTATCTGAAATATATAAAATGGAAGACGAACGTTTCAACAAAAACACTTTATTGGGATTTTTCAGCTTTACATACAAGAATTACAATCCAAATTATACAATAATTTCTCTCTTTCTCTTTCTATCTCCCTCTCCCTCTCTCTCTCTCTCTCTCTCTCTCTCTCTCTCTCTCTCTCTCTTCGTGTGTCCCTCACAATCCGTGAGAGATGGGAGGGGAGGACAAGCTGTACATTTACTTCTGGGAGTACAAATCTAGGGACCATCCCGACATCCCTTAACCGTGATTGAGTAAACCCAGAGAACCTCAATCCGGATGGCGGCTTAGGGCCGAACATCATCAATTTACGGAGAAAAGAGGAAGTGAAGGAAAAATAAGAGAAAGGAAACATAAATGAAAATGGAGAAGAAAATCCGGTAAATAAAGAAGAGAGTCAGAGAGGGGGAACAGTAGCACTTAATATAAATATAAAATAATTTTAACACCAGAATAGCACATTACACTATAAGCAAATAACTAATTTAAAACCCAATATTGGCTGTATTAAGGAACAATAACAAAGAAAGCTACAAGTATGTTTTATTTGGAACGTAACTAATAACTTTTGTATATTTTATTAAACAATTTCATTAGGGTACACAGAAAAATAACAATGCTAATAATTTCAATCGCTATAGAGCTACGTCGAATTCAATGGCTGTCTGGAGAAGAATTCCAGCGGCCACCTCTTCTGATCGGTAGTTTTCGAATGTTTCTTTGATCAACACCAGGCGAATGCCGGAGCAGTACCCTTTCAAACGCTCCACGGACCGTCCGCAATCTTTCCTTCCTCTTCTTCGTCTTATCCTTACCCCTTACTTACACACTCACACTCATATATACTACACTACCCAACATGTAAGGAATACAGATCGGAGCTGCCTGGTTGCTAGAAACCCCGCGTATAGGTCGGTGCCGTATCTCGTCAGCCAAATCTCCCTCCCGCATTAAAATTATGCATCACACTTACAAGACTAACGACTTCAGCAGTTGACGCGCCCCGAATCACTAATCAAACTATCTATCTATCAATCGATAGGCAATGGATACGTGCGTGCTGAGGCGATTGCCGCAGTGTTCCTGCAGCGCGCCAAGGACGCCCGCCGCGTGTACGCCACTATGGTGAACGCGGCCGTCAACTGCGACGGCTACAAGGAGCAGGGCATCACGTACCCCTCGGGGCAGGCGCAGGCCGAGCTGATGCGCGACACGTGCCGAGACGCCGGCGTGGACCCGGGCAGCCTGGCCTACGTCGAAGCGCACGCCACCGGCACCAGGGTCAGTTGGCACATATCCTTTGCAGCGCATATGCAATTTCTTCACTTGTTTAGTGCAAAGACACAAAATGTCTTGAACCTTGCTGTTTTGGCTCTTTGTAGACACTTTTAGTTTAAGAAAAGGTACAATTTCTAGAACACACTAATTAAGTCTAGTGACGAAGTGTTTTTGGAGTTTTTTGTTGTATTATTTTGCATGTTAATGAGATACGTTTATAAATAAGTGTTTCGTTTAGCATCAATTCTGGACTTGAAACCAGTATGAAGGATCCCTAAAGAATCGAAAAGCCATCAAGCAAATGCAATAGGGTTTTAATTCCTAGATCCGCTAACTCAAGAAGTTCCTCGTACTAGAATTAACCTTAATAAATTTCTATCGCATGTTCTCTCTTTCGCAACGAGAAAATAGCAGATAACGAAGGTCGACTCTTCTAACTTGTGTTCCATGACGTTTGCTGTCCTGTAACCACTGACGTATTTAGTAAGACAATAGACGTTATCGCTCAAAGTCAGAGAAATAGCGAAATAATGTAATCAAATATTCGCAATTTTAGGTGAAAATCGAAGTTTTTCATTGTTTTGTATTTCTTGAGGCTCTCGAGGTGTCTAACAAAACCATGAGCATGTCTCGTATGAGCCGAGCCTGCATAGTTTTCCATAGATTTTACTGCATGGTATATTAGTAACATAAATGTGGTCTAAATGCCTTTTATGATTTATGTATAAATCCGTTCCCAACATCTAGTACATGATTTACTATTTTGCAATTAAGAAATTAATATTCCATAGACAGTAAAAATATGAAGTGGTCTCTCATAATAAGACATGAATTAAAATACTTCTGCTCTGCAGGCTGGAGACCCTGAAGAGTTAGCAGCTTTGGACAAGGTGTACTCTATGGAACCAGGTCGCAAAGAACCCCTTCTGATTGGTTCAGTAAAGAGCAATCTGGGACACTCAGAACCTGTTTCGGGACTGGTGTCAGTCGCCAAAGTAATCTTGGCAATGGAGACTGGAATCCTCCCTCCCACTATTCATTACAAGCGGCCACGACGAGGGATTGCAGGACTTAAGGAAGGACGACTTAAGGTGAGCGTAATGAAGATGCATAGAAGAAATCACAAAAACTGCACATTAATGAATCTGCACCATCTACCCATCTATTGAAATTCAAATTTAGGACTAAAGAAAATATAAATCAATGTGTTCTATGTTTTATTCTCTTAGATATAAATATTTTATAAAACTCTTAGATGTTTTATTTAAGAAGAAGCTTGATCTTTCTACTCAAATTTAGTGATTTTTTCTTTAAGACGGATCGGTAAAAGTTTATCTCTCTCATGTTAATTGAACAGATTTCATTTTTCATTTTCCCAGAAACCATTAATAATAATTGCATTAAAACGTTCTGAAACTTTAGGCATATATTCACATTTTTGTATAAGGATTTTCAAAATAAATCTAAAATTATATAATTGTTTGTATATTAATTTGAACTTAAATTAGTTGGAAGGCAATAAGCAAACAGCAAAAGTATAAATATAATCATTAATGTTCTCAAACTTATATATGAAAAAATTTGACTTACGAGAGTTAAACCAACTTTAAATGAAATAACTTTTGCAAGAAGAATACTCTGATCTACTTTAAAAAATAGATGTTTTAAGTTTTTCAACAGCTTTTATAGGAACTGAGCACGCTGAGTTCGAAAATAATACTCCTGAATCACGTCTAGTTGTTGCGTTATGGTCCTATGGCTATTAGGCATACCGTTTTTACCGTTAGGGCACTTTCTGTTCATAGAGGGACAATAACAAGATAACAGACGTGGCAACAACAGTAATTTACATAAATGTAAGTATTAAGTGAATAAAACAGAAGAACGTTTCGCATAATCTCCCTTAAAAGAAAATTAATTTTTTTTCTTCTTCTTCTTCGGCTTTTTCCCCTTAGGAGCTTGCCGTTTTCACCCTCCACAACTCTCGGTTCTCCCAATCTCCTGTTTAAGGCCTAGCTTTCTGGATATATTTTTCCCGCTCAACGAATAAAAGTGGCCTTCCTCGCCTTCTCTGAGGTGGTTGCCAATTCAAGATCTTGTGTAGCTATCTGTTTTCAGACATTCTCTGAACATGTCCATACCATTGTAATACACTATTTTCCAACGTCTTATATAATATATAATAGAACAAATTACATTCATCCTTCTCCATATTTCTTCATTTCGCACTCTATCCCGGTGAATAAGTTGTAGGCATCGTCTCATGTAGTCCATTTCTATTGACCTAATCTCTTATTCTTTGTGTTTGTAGCCACATTACCACTCCGTATAGTACTATATTTTCTCACAGTGTAATTTCGTCCTTTTGACATCTTGAAGGATATTTTTCATCCTTAATACGCCGTGTAAAGCTTTGGTTGCTTTCTTCCCCATAATTACTTTTGAGTTTATATCTGTGGCATATACACCCGATTTGTTTATTAAAGATCCAAGATATTTGAAGGTGTTACAACTTTTAATTTTATTAGCACTCACGTCTGTATCCGTTAATACTTGTCTAATGCACATACATTCAGTTTTATTAAAATTTATTTCTAATACCCATTTATTATATTCTTCCATAAGCTTTCTTAGCATATACATCATATCTTCTTCATCGTGAGCAAAGATTACCTGCTCATCAGCAAATAGAAGGCAGTGATAGGTGTCGTCTCCAATTTTTTTCCGATACCTGAAAATTTCCTGTGCGAGTTTCGTAGGGCTTGTTCTAGGTAGATATTGAATAAGATAGGAGATAACCCACCCTTGTTTATTGGAATGCATCCAGTTAACTTATCTCCTATTTTAATTTGCGCTTTGGTGTTTTTGTAAAGATTTTTCACCAGGTAGATCCATTTTGCTTTTATATCAACCCTTCTCATTGCTTCCCATTTTCTTTAAGACACAATTATGTGCGTTTTGGAGGTCTATAAAGGTCACATAAATATCTCAATTTCTGATTTTATGTTTCTCTATAACTTGTCTGATACAGTGGATGTTATCTAGACATGATTGTCCTCGTTTAAACGCACTCTGCTCTTCACTCAATATAGGTACATCTTCTTCCATATTTTTAATGAAAATACTAGAAAACAATCTTGCTGTTGATGGTATGACACTTACTCCCCTGTACTTTGCATATGATGGTTTGGATGGTCTCTTCTTAGATACTGAAGAGATGTTGGATGTGTTCCATTCTGCAGGTGGATCCTCTTCTGCTTCTATCTCACTGAATATTTTCTTTAAGTATCTTACAACCACATCTCCACCATATTTCAGGAGCTCCATTCTTATATTTCCTGGTTCTGGGGCCATTTTGGTTTTTGTTTTGCATAGTGCCTTCTTAACATCATCTTCGATTATTTCAAAATTGTTTTCCTCCAGATCTCTTTATTTCTTCATCTCCTTGACATTCTGATCTTCTTTCTTGTAGAAGTGCTGAGAAGTGGTGCATCCATTTTGTGAGAGGTTTCTTTGTACCATGCTTTTACACTCATTATTTCCTTTCATTTTCTTGATAATTTTCCACGTTTTTGATGATTTATTGTATCCTACAGTTCCATGAGACTACAATTGTTAAAAACACACATCGAGAGAAAGAAACTGCACCCGATACGGAAATACAGATTGCAGATGATTTCAGCGCGAAATATATATAAAACACAAATAAAAACTTACAGACATTATCCGAGTGTGTGTATATTCGGATGTGTCATTCCGTCACTAACGGCGAGACTGTTCCCGTATCGAGACTTATAAGATGTCATTCCATGCATCTCAGTCTCCTGATAATTTCTTTTCAGATACGCCTGAAGATTCAAATAAATTTTCAAAAACGTGCTTTTTCGTGATTTGGCGCTTTGATCTTAGTGTAAATTACAGGAATTAAACGATTCCTAAATATATCTATGTAAGTGGCGTTGATTAAACTCCAGAACCCAAAGGTATTTTTCGCTCAATACGACATAATATTCTTTCACGACGTTGGCAACACTGATGTGGACATCTTTTAGTGAACAATTGAATTGCCAAGAGTGCATATTCCATTTCAATTTTCACTTTAATTTCCGTATTTTTTTAAATAAATTTGCGAAAATCTACGAACAGCATTGCTTCAGAACTTATCAAACTTGAAGGGTTTCAAGTAAATACGGAGAAAACAAAATTGTGAGTAATGCTAGAGAATAAATGAACGTTTTTATGCTCGACTTCTCAATTTTACGTTCTTACATAAGTGCAAAAACCAATTTTCAAATGAATGTGACTTATTCTTACTAAAATTAACTAATACCCTATGCACATAAACATAAAAAACAGACGTCTTTGAGTGTTAGATTCCCATTCAACGCTAGACTCCCATACAAAACGATTAGTAGAGCAATTGTAGTGTAAGTGGAAGTGAACACAAATTAGATTCAGTTTATGAAGTTTTAACGTCTTAGAAATAGGAAAGAAATGTATGGAAGTGTGAAGGAAATCCGAAAAAGAATCAAATGTAGTTGTAGAAGATGTGGCAAGTGGCGGATCTATTTAGGAATGATCTAAATTTTTGCTTTTAGCATTTATTCTAATGCAAATGTGCTGTGTGCATTTTAGCAAAAAAGTGTTAAAATATGGCTGTACTAATAGTTAGCTATTAGCATAATCAAAACCTGTGAAACCAGCAAACCTGCCAACCTGCCAAATGTTATTTATTGTTACGGCGTTCATATTTTTGAAATTGGAATAAGACCAGTTGATATCCCGTATGGAGGTAACATACAAGGTCATTGAGTGTTGGAAACTTTTTAACAGGAGTATAACGTTATCCAAGCCTGATACTGAAAAAACAAAGCTGGGTATGAAAGAAATGAAGTCTGAAAGAACTTTGAAACACATTAAACATTTTTAAAATCAGTTTACAGAGTGGGCGAAGCCATATTTTACTAGAAATAATTTCCTCATAGTTTATGTCGAAATTTCATATTTCTCATTCTGTAAAAGTTATTAACGCGGCACCGGCCTGAGTTGAACTGAAACACTCGCGGGATGGGTTGATTACTTAAAGACGGTAGAGTGGAGAGGGGGAGGAAAATCTTGATTAAAAAAATATTTATAATAGAAGAAAAACCTTCATTATAATAATTAATAAATTACCTTGCTACCATTCTGGTTCATTACAGCGAGGAAAAAATATTTGCCCCAAATCATTATATAAGTTATAAACTTCTCGACAAACGCAAGGGGTCAGGTGAACATAATTTTTACACCAAATGAGACGTTGAGACAAACTCAAGGTAATTTATAGTGACAAAACATAGCATTTACAATAATGATGAATTGTGGTAGCACTGGCTTTCGAGTAAATGTGAGATGCCTTGTTTGCTCTCATCTGCTCTCTGGCGGCGAGCAGTACGATCACGAGGCAGGCGATGCCCCGCCATCAAGCAGGGAGGGGAGTGACGTCATCAATCCCTAGCTAGCTGACTTCGTAATATTATCTGCTGCGGGTTCCCCTGCACGCTGCCTGCCCTGACCAAGAGAATAAGATGCGCGCGCAGCTTCAAGTCCCAGAGAAGATTAATAGCTGGGGTTGCCGAGTGTGTTCTGCGCAACAGTGCGCCACAAAGGCCGGTGCAATGATCGCAGTAGAAAATACAGTGGGTGCAATTCCTTTTATCGAGGTGACATATGGTTCACCGTAATTTTATTCTCAATATTTATTAAATTCTCATTATTGCTTATCCCACCAGTGCTGCGGTTGAATGCATGCCATTGGTATTCAGTGTTTATGTAGTTTTATGAATTTGAGATGTTGTGTTGAGACGTATTTTGAGTGATATTATAATACGGTAAAGTTTGGAAAATGAAATTAAAATTAGTTCTTGTTGACACTATGTTTTAGTATAAAGTTCTGCTGTAAATTTATTTCTTTGATATGGTTTGCGTGTTTTTAATGATTTCTTTATATTTCTTTGAAGTCTGACCAAGTGAAAATAATTGCAATAATGGCATTGAAAAGCATAGATAAAATCTTTTTGATCTCATCTTGAGACAGGATTCTTCTTGAGTTTTATAAACGGATATCTGTTTAAAATAGATTAACCGTATTTCGCATAAACCCTAATACACTTCTTTAAGTAACTAAACTGCGGAATTCCCTGTACCCAAGGTGCGCATCAAACATAGCTGAGTGATTAAAAGATAGATAA
>BOPP01000280.1:965946-982643 GCA_017312745.1 Gryllus bimaculatus
GCCTGCAAAGTATACTAAATAACGGATATTGAATACAGAAGAATTAATATAAAAATACAATTATAATCCGGACGTGAGAGCTAATAAATAATTATTAAACTACGCTTCTACTGGATTGCCGCAAGACGGCATAGCACTCAAAGGCGTGACCGTCGAGGACCTGCAAAGCGACAGTCTCTTCCTGCGTGCAAGCCCGCTCTGCTGACGGGAGCGACGCCCCTGGCAGGGAGGGCTGCGTGGCGGGTCAACTCGTTCGGCTCGCCGGCGCCAACGCCCACGTGCTGCTCCGCTCAGCCCTCCTCTCGCCCACAAGCCCCCCCTCGCGACCACGACAAGAGCTGCCGCGTCCTCTGGTGCTGGGCGCTGGCGCACGCGCGAGCGGCCAGTGCGACGTGCTTGGGTTCCTCTAATCTGGGAGGGAAATAAGCTGCAATATATTTCCATCCCATAGCGATCACAAGCGTACAGTCAATGTGAAGATTCAAAATTTCCAGTTAATTACGAATTCCAATAATCCAGATGCAATACTTGTACATGTGCTTGTATTGGGAGGAAGTGCACAGATAAATATATCTTCTATGAAACTGTTTTTGCTAACTTGAAACCCGAGTTAATTATTTGTTCCAACGGAATACCCGAAAACATTCTTCCGGGAAACTTTGAACTCATTAAGATTTGGGACGTATTTCCTACTTTTTTACGGTCATTACTTACGATATGCGTTGATTTGGAAATAGATGCATACACTTCACTTTTTACTATTTGGACGAACAATTACTCTCACTGTGACATTTTACGTTTATTGTACCATGTGTAGGACACAGGGAGATACAAATAGGGTAATGAATGTAAATTTTCACGTCAGTGCGTGAAATATATAAGCTCTTAATAAAACCGCCATAAAAGTAAATATAAAAGTACGAACAACTTCTCTACCTTACGAGCTACCATTTCGGTACTATACACTGGCTACTTTTACCTTTCATACTTAGGAAGCACTGTGGCCGGTAGAGCACAGTTTAGCTAATGATTAGTTTCCATATCAGTTCCTGTTGATTTTGAAAATTAAGTTTAAGGGTTTTAGATTAATAGTGGTGTTTATAAGACGAACTATTATTTTGCGTGTTTTTCTCAAGTAAAAATTTAACAGTAAAGTAGACTGTTAAGATATCCGTAAGACAGAGAAAATAATGACAATTGAATTATTCCAAATCAACAGGTTTTGCTTTTGGCATTTAAGTGAATAATTGACAATATTACAATGCAATGATAGGATCATCTATGGACATTATCATTATGTTTTTAAAATGTGTTTCATCGCTTCGATTATTAAATATAATGATAATAATAATATTAATAATAATATTAATAATAATAGTGATAATGATAATGATAATAATAATATAGGTAAAATGATATTAAAACTGTTTAATTCTTAAATTATTATATTACCTTAAGGAAAATAAACTTATATAATATAACTCCGCACTGAGTGTTTGTACAATTAAGACCACATTGTATAGCACTTTACTTCACTCCAATTCACTATAAACCTTAAATCACTTCCTACACTGATTCTCCGTTGTACATTGCACGATAACCCACTTCACTACATGTCACTTACGCATCGCTCTATAATCTACTATTCTCAGTTCAGTTCCTCATTTACTTAGTAATACCTGAAATTAATTTCCTGGATTGTTGAACGCTTCGAAGAAAGACTTCAAAGATTTTTGCAGACAATCTACTTCATTCTGTTATATTTCGATTAGTGAAAGATAATTTCCGGACTCTTTTTTCTGCGGTGTTAAACTTTGTTCCAGTGATCCCCCCTACTGATGTATGTAGGAATACTTAGCTGCCGATTACCTTCTTTCTTTCTAACTTTTCCAAGCATGATTATCACTACAAGCTTTACATAAAGCGCAGACTTGCTACTAGTCGCCTGTTTTCGAGTGAATCCGATCCTGCCATTTTCTCCTCCCTGAAAGTAAATTTAGCTGCCCTACGCTGAATCCTGTCCAAACTTTACACTACATAATTTAGTGCGGATTTCAACACTTTTTCCATATTCCAAACGAAAAATAAGCAATTTCCTTCACGTGTGATGTACTCTTTTTTAAGATGCGCATTACAAAGTGAAGATATTTCCAGGCTTTTCCTACAACAAATATTCACTCAAAAGTAGACAAGGATATTTTGCAGGATGATCTAGATAGATTACATTTCTAAGCAGAAAAAAATAGCATGATAATAAATAGTTCAAAAATCAAAACCAACACATTTTGTAGGGGCCGCAAATATAGTGAAAGTCAATACCGGTAATGCAACGAAAATACCCCAAGAGTCCTGGCTTGTAAGTACCTGGGAATAATATTTGATAGCAAATTAAGTTGGGTAAATCAGGTTAACTCTGTCGTAGGGAAAGCCTGGAGGTCTTTGCATTTTACCATGCGAATACTAAAAAATAGTACTGCAAAAGCGAGAGAATTAGTTTACCTATCTTTAGTTCGTCTATTAATGGAATACGGAGCAATGTGTTGGGACCCTTATAGAAGTTCACAAAAGCAATATTTGAATAGAGTACAGAGATGAGCGTGTAAACTTACTTTCCACATCAATAGGAAGAAAGTAGAATGGGAGTCTCTAAAAATCAGGAGGGTTAAGGCAAGACTGTGTGCCGTGTACAAAGCGTTTGCCGGTTATCCAGCTTGGAAAGATATTTTCATTCGACCCGATAGACCCACTTACTTTAGTAGAGCGGATCAAAAGCACAATATTCATTTCAGAACACAGAGAATATATGTTGGAAAATTTTCATTCACAAATGGAACAATAACGGACTGGTATAAGTTACCTGCAACAGCCATGGAACCCTTTCCTTTAGGTGTACAAAGTTTTAAAAGTAGATTAACTAAAGGCATTTGTATAAGTTAGGCTTATTAAAATAGATATTATTTTAGTTATAATTTTATTATAATTGTTATTTTTTATTTGTATTATTATTGTGATGATCACTATTAAATGCATTGGTTTATTAAATATACAATTATGTTTATGGTAGTAGTTGGATTGGAGTGTCGTGACGTGTTGTGAAGTGTAGTGTAAAATAGAAGTAGAGAGAGAAGTGAAGTGCAAGTGTACTGTAGCGAAGTGAAGTGAAGTGTAGTGAAGTGAAGTGCATTGTATTTAATACTTAAACATTCCGTGCAGGACAGTCATAAAGTGTATAGGGAATCCTGTTATTGTTATATTATTGTTATTATTGCCTTAAAATGCTTTAATATTTCAGTGTATTACTATTCTTAGTTGTAATATGTAAATTGTAGTGTTCTGCAACCAGGTTCTATACCCACCTGCAGAAGTAATAAATCTATTTACCTATCTATCTATCTAAATACTACGTGTCTTTTCCGGCTAAATTTACTATCGAAATGGATTCCTAGGTACTTGCATGAGAAAACTTTCGGAATAATTTCATTATTTAAATGGTAATTTGTTTCTCTAGAATTATGAAATGTGTAATGAACCACTGCAGGGAGGCGCGCGCTGATTCGCTGGAACAACAACTGGGTGTCCTTCCTGGACGCTCTCCTGCAGATGCAAATCCTGGGACGCGACTCCACGCAGCTGTACGTACCCACGTCCATCCAGAAGGTGGTGGTGGACACGCGCCGACAGCTGGAGGTCCTTGACTCCAAGCGGTCAAACCGGCCATGTAAGTACAGAACATGCTTATTCTATTAAGAAACGGGTACCCCAAACTAAATCCCTCATTTCTGGGGATTTTTACCTAAACTTTCTTAACGCTATTAACGTTCACTCAGCCTCCTTTAACCCATTTTATAGTACTTAATGCCTTTATTAACAGAAAATACGCAAATGAAGTATGCTTCTTGCCACGCCATCTTCTTCTCCCAGAAATCGTGTAACATTTTCTATGACCCGTTAATCTTCACAGAAGTCTTAACCTCCTGTAAACACGAATCAGTTGATCCTGCAGTACAAGACTAAAAAGACACGTGTTCAGAATGATGTGTGTATAGTGCTTCACAATGATTGTATTATAATAATTTCGTAATGGTTTAATATCGTGTAAATGTCCGCGATACTACAAGCTGATTAACATATTACTGATTCAAACAGCAATTATTAAAATTCTTCAGAAATAAACTGTCGGCCGAAAACAGACCTGCCCTAGAAACATGATACTTAAAGGCAGATTGCGAAAACAGTCAGGTACTCTGAAGATCTCGTTAATAGATTCATAAAGTGAATGGATGTGTACTGTAAATGACGCAATTATATTAAGTTACGAATTGTTTATTTGTGAACAATTTTCACGATCATTAGGTCAAAAAACGATAGGAGTAGGGTTGATTACAGATCCCAGATGGGTGGTATTAGTAATGCCACGGGTGGCTCCCAACATGCGCCAGTGATCGAAGCACAGATGTGCGCTGAGCTGGACCTTCATCACGACCGGCACGTGTAGAATACGCGGCTTTGCACCCCATCGCTCGCCCGCCGAGCTGGCAGAGCCGCGTTGCTGGAGCACTACGAGTTTGACGCACTACGGACCCGACGTGCCGCACGAGGAGGGCGCAGTGGAGACGGCGGACGTTGCGCGTGTGCGTGCAGTTGGTCGCGAAAGCCGCCCGTCACCGCTCAGCGACACCCACGCCACGCCCGTGGCTGTGCCGGAGGGTGGAAGCGCGGCCTAAGCCGCCGCGCCGCTGCCTCCGCGGCCGCGGCAACCTGCCGCTGTGCAGGCCAAGGCCAGCTCTTCCTGGAGGAGGGCGCGGAGGCGGAGCGGTGCGGTAGACGCGGCGGGGCTCCCACGCCGACGCTCTTCCAAGTGGGCCGACGCGCATGGCGCTTGCGGCTGAGCGAATCGCCGAGAGGACAGAGCGAAACGCTGCCGCAGCGCGCGGTGCCGCTGGGCGCCGGCGGACTGCTTGTTGGCGCGTGCACTCGCCCCGGGCGTGTGAGGCGCGCGCTACGGCCTGCCCCGCCGCGGGCCGCAGCTGGCGCTGCCGCTGCGATTGAGTGGTGCGCGCGGCGCGTGGGCTGCTACTGTTCGCAAGGGCGGTGGAGCCAGAGCCGCGGCGCTGCACAGGTGCCCGGCCGAGCTGGCCGAGGGGCAGGGAGAGGCGGCGAAGTTCCGTGGTGGGCGGTGAGGCCGGCGCTGCGCGACCCCAACCCGGCGAGGAAGCGCGTCTGGCGCTGTTGCGCGGGGCCGCTCAAGCGGCGCGCTGGGCTCTTCAACTGCCTGGCACGGAGCCGGCGCGCCGCAGCCCAGGTTATACCTGCTGCCCGATGGAGTGGGACGTGAGGAGGTGGCGCGTGGAGGACGCGGCAGCCGCGTGGATGCGGCTGCGCCCGGCTGGAGCTGGGACCGGCGTGCAACGTGATGCAGGGCGCCGCTGGGCGATTCATGCGCCACTGCGCTGGTGCCGCGCCGTCCTCCGTGCGACACGCTTCTGCTAAACGGCCGCTGCGCGGGGACCTCTCTGCGTAGGCTGGTTCCAAGGCCGCATCGACCCTAAAGGGGGCCAGCGCCTGCGTGGCGCGTCTGTGAGCGGCGACTCTCGTCGTCAAGATGCCTTGTTCTGTCCGCAGAACTCCATTGTACCGGCCTGGCCAAGGTGCTGGGCACGTGCACTACGCCGCGCTTGAACTCCGCGATGTGAGTGGTCGCCTTCGGCCAAGTCTGGAACGCAGACGTTTTGGCAGACGGACGAATTTTCTTCTCCATATTATGATACTTGTTTGTAGGGTATTTTTAGTAATATTTTCAAGTATGTTAGGTACATAATACATTAAATTAATTTATATAAAATATCAATATTAATAAACTCTCGTAATGAATACTCGCTTCTCTGTTCCAGTATTCTTCTAGCCTCCTAGAAAATGTATTTTATGTAAAACTTAATTAAAAAACTCACTAAAGGATATCTCTTTAGCCCGTCTCGATCAATAGGTAATCTACAAAAGTGACCTTTGTGTATTTGAATTGTTCTGTAGCACCGTAAGTACACCAGACAATACAATACATTCATTGACTTTCGTCTGTCCAGGACCTGTAATGGCGCTTGAATTTCTCTGGTCGCTCTCCGACGCCGCCGTGTCATGGAATGAAGAAGGGGTTGCGTGACTCGCGAGATAATAGTTCTGAGTTTTCTATGGGGATGTAACCTGATGAAATGACTCTACTTCTGAAGCTGTCACTTATACCTGCTGGGCCTATGACGGTAAAACACAATTACAAAAGGAATTGACGCAAACACCGCCTACATGTATCCTCATATTAGATAATTTCTTCCACGTTTGTGATTCCAAAAAAATCACAACATGTCCCTTTTCTACCGTTTTTAGTGTGATTTTTCAAGTCTGAGTTTGACCAGAAGCTCTCAATAAGATGTAGACGTATACAGAACAATACTTCAATATCATGTATACATTTTAAATTTGAAGTTAGACTCAATATGCGAGTTCATCATTAAAGTATCACAAAATATATTAAAAAAATGAGATTTTTTAAGAATATTGTATAGACTAGGAAAATTCTTGCTGTATATCGTATTCACTAACACCAAATTAGAGTTTTCTGGCTTCTGAAGTAAATATCGTCTTTCAATAATTTTAATACCTTATTCCCCGTTTACGTGATTCATCTTATGTATGATTCTGCATAAAATCGGGAGCTATTCGTAATGTTGAAGCGCATCAGAAACATTGTCGCGAACACCACTTAATTTTTTTCACAACACAATTTACTGCTACAAAAATACTTCATTACTCTGAACAACTATATTTCGACGCTACGAACAAACAAATTACCCACTAATGAAGGACCGACTCTGGATGGAGTCTTAAAATCACGGGATTGCCTAAACTCGGATTAATAGATAAACAGAAACATACATATCCAAAGTACAATAAAGCTCAATTAACCTTATTAAATGAAGTAACCATAATAACGTGTGACATACATGAGAAAATGCTTATAACGATAATGATCGTAAACCAATAGACAACCCGCACTCTATTTGTTCATTTTCCTTTTGTTTTCATTTCACGGTCCTCCCCCTAGTAACTTGCATTTAAAAGTAAACTCAAGCGAAAATTCAATCTTTTTGTAAAAGCAAGGTTACATGTTGCGAAAACTAAAACTTTTAAATCGAATCTCACTTGAATTGAAGGCCAGATATCCCCGACATGGCGTGGTCGGTGCGCACGTGGCTTGTTCGACGCTGCGAGATGGATGGGCGCATGGCGGGCGCGAGAAGCAGTGTAGTGCAGACGACGGCCACGGCGCCGTCGGACAGGCGGCGCTCACCCTCGCGCTGGTTCGCGGCCCGCGTCTTCGCCAATCACTCGGCACCTCAGCAGAAGAACGATTCTGCTGCACGCCCTTCCCGCAGTAACCCACGCCCCACTCCACACTCCTCGCAACTCGCGCTGCCGGCGCGGCGCGCGGCTGTCCGTGACGCAACGCGGACGGCTGTGCGCGAGATGCGGGCGACGACATCGGCAGCATCGCGCGACTCTCTCTCGATCCGCTGTGCTGCGCGCACGGGGCCGCGGCGTAGAACCTCCGTGCTCAACTCGCGGACGACAAGCTGCAGGCGTCTCTTGCGCTGCATGGCGGCTGTGCGGACGCTTCTCGGATCCGGGAAGTGTCTACATATGAACAACACGCCATCGGTGAGCCACAAGGCTTTATGGCGACTGTCAGTAGGAATGATACGCTTTTCTCCATCACATTCTTCAAGGATGTGATATTTATTTGCTAGTATCATATAACTAAGACCGCATTTCAATACATTAAACAAGTTTTTTAAACAACTATAAACTGACTCTGAATATTGCCAGTAGGCCGCCAACTTATACAACTTATCAAAATTTATTAAGCAGAACGATTTCCAACCGCGACGGTGATAAAAATAGTGTTTTCACCACAATAAATATGTGTGTTTTGATCACCGAAAATACAGGTTCAAAAGAGCCTTTTCCAAGTCCTATCCCGCAAAACTGTCTCCTGTTTGCTTGACTAATGTTGGTCGGTCGAATTCAATTATTTGCCAATTTTGATATCTGCTCATTAATTTGCAATGTGTCAATGCGGTCATCGCAGGCAATGCGGCATGCTTCTGCGCAGGCGAGCGTTCGTATCGCTAGTTCGGACGAGGTTCTATGGAGCGTGACCAGTCCTCGTCAAAGAGCTGTTCACCACGCGACAGCGACTTGCTGAAGAGCGGAATTGTGCGATTCCTGTACAAGGCGAGGTTTCTCCCGCGCCAAGTGAGACAGCATGAGGTGCGAGCATCCTTACACACTGTTCCAATTTAAATTTAAAATGCTTCACAACCTTTCAACAACATCAATTAAAACTAAAATAAAAAGAGCGCTAATATCTTATCAGCTACAGAAATGCTAGAAAATAAATGTTATTCTATTAAAACATCGAGTGCAATCCCCTCCGATCGTTAGATGCATTTGATACTGAATACTTTTTATAGTGAGTGACCAAGTTATTTCTGGTATAAATTGGTAATTAGTAATACTAGTAATGAATAATAATAATGTATTCTCCTTCAGAGTAAAGTATAACTGATCGAACAAACAAAAATGAGTTTTTGTACCAATAACTACAAAAAATATATAAGAGATTATATCGCCTACACATTTAGTTATTCCGTATTGTAAGTAAAAATAAGTATTAGGACAATAGAAATTAAATCGCCTGAAGAATATATACACTTTCATATGTAAGAGTACAATATTTTTGAACACAACGCAACTAATTTTACAAGTGTAAAAATCGTCGACGTAACAGTTAGCGTGAAGATGGAAACGTGCTGAACGTTTCCTTACTAATTAGGTGCGACCCTTTTATTAGTTTCGGTTCTTCATAAACAATTCTCTTGCAGGCACATATGGCGGCAGTCAAGTCGACTATGCGGGAAGCGTGGTGATCCGTGCGGATGGCGAGGAGGAGCGGGCCACGCCCCTCTCAAGCCCCTCACGCTAGCCGCGCGCGCTCGCGCTTCTTACTTGCCAGCCGGACGCCTCCTACGTCCGTCGGGTGAGGTGCAGAGGGCGGGGGCGGGGAGGAAGGGCGGCGGCGGGCGGGAGATCGCTCATGCGACGCCGTTGCGCAGCGGGCTGGGGGCCTGGGGCTCGAGCTGCGCATCTGGATTGTGCAGCTGCGGCGCGCGCCCACTGTGTGTGTCGCGGCGCGGCTCACAAGGGCTCCAGGCGCGCCGCCTGCAGCCAGTAGCGCCAAAGGCGTCGCCGCGCTCTGGCGCACCGACCGATCCTCACCGCGCCGCGCGCAGAGGCGCTGCTGCGCGCCGCGGGCTCCGTCGCGCCCGTAGCCGCATCGTTCAACCTGGGCTGGTGCCTGCGGCGACGCGCTCTGGAGAACCAGACGCGGCGGCGTTCGCCGAATCGTTCCGGCTGCACACGCGCGGCGGTTGGCAGCTGGAGCGCGTTCGCGCGCCTGTGCCGGCCTGCGCCACTTCGTGCGTTCGTGCGACGGTGCGGCGGGAGCGGCAACGCGGCAGACCAAACTACGGAGCTGGCGAACGCGGTGATGGAGCGGGTGGCGCGCGCTGCGGCGGCGCGGGGCTGTCCGGCGACGGCGGTGCAAGTGGGGCGCCGTGGCGACGTGGGGCTGGTGGCCGACATGCGCGACGACGACCGTGATGGAGATGGCGGCACCGCTGTCAGCAGCGCCTACTGCGTGCCTCGGACGTGGCTGGACGCTTCTGGCGCAGACGGCACGCCGTCGTGGCAAGTGGTGGGGAGAAGCGCTGACGGGCGGGCGATGTACGATCTGGGTCACCACATGGCCACCAGCTGGTTGCCGCGACCTCAGCACTGAGCTTGGAATCGACGCCTGGGAGACTGGCATGGACTCCATGATGCTGTGGCAGATCCAGCAGAAACGCATGGCGCGACTTCGGAATCCTGCTGAACCCGGCAGGAGTGACGCGCGCTCACCTTCGGCCGCCTTGCGCAGAGTACCAGCGCGAAGAGGCCAAGGAGAAGATAACGGCGACGGCAGGCGCCGGCCACGCCGCCGAGCTGGCCAAGCGAGTCTGGCGATGCCGGTCAGCCGGCCGCAGCGCGGCCCGCGCCGGCGCCTGGCGGCAAATAGGCAGGCGAGCGACCCCCGCCTGCGCGTCGGCGCCGTGCGCCGGACGAGCTGAGCGCACAGCAGCCGGTGTGCCGTCGCTGTCCGCGGTAAGCCAAGGCGAGCTGCAGGCGCGTAGGCTCGTCGTGTGCTTCCCTTGGCAGCATGAGGCGTGACGCTGACCCCTCGCGGGCTGCTCGAGCTGCGCCTTGGTGCATTCCGTGAGCTTGCGCACGCGTCGGACTTGCTGTGTCAATCATTTCAGAAGTGTACCGGCATTCATCTTTTAATAATTCTTTTCCTGTAAGTACATATATATGTTACAAGCCTGATGGGATTAATTTGACTCATCAGAATTCAGACTTCATAAATATAAGACTTTCCAATTTTTGAATTTTTTATTTGCTAACAACAAAAATAGGAGAAAAGTAGTTGCTTTCTTCCTTTCTCACGCCTATTTGAACGGATAGTAATTGTTTGCCTGCTGCAGAATAAGGGTCGATTTTTACAGATAAGTATCATTTGGTCTTATTCTATAAAGTTAATATTTATCTGTTTTAGGTTATGTCAAAATAATGGCTTAATTTATGTTCTTTATGTAGGAAAAACATATTGAATGGGGCTTGATAAATTACGTGCTCGAGAACTGAACATATTGATCTGACTTTCAACTAAAACATTGGTTTACGCGACAAAAAATAATGTTTGTCCGTTGTCTACGAGCATTGTGAACAAGTTTCGAAATACACAGAGGTTTTTCGCCATCAAACTAATGTTCACAATCGATATGCGCTGATGACCAGTCGCCTCGTTGAACTTCAAAGAGCATATATATGGGTTTTATCATAACTTGAAGTTCTATATTAACTTATACATGCAGCTCATTTTAACATTCTACAATTTTCATGGAAAAGGTGTTGAAATGTTATTTATTTAATTTCTTCATATGGAGTACAAGTATTAAAGTGTCCATTGAATGAGGTGCAGGTTCATTTTCGCTTTAATGTCTCAATTTACGTGATTTTGAAAAGTTTCAATATTATTCCGTGCGTCAAAACTATGATATTTAAATTATATTTGATATTATTTCTTAATTAAAATCGGTTCTTCAAAATCTTTGAACTTTATAACGTACACGTTGTATGTTTCTTGAAACGATTATTTTAATATTTCCCTCAAAAAGTCAATTTCGAAAGAAATTTTAATCGGATAAATTTTCACAACTTTTCTCCTCGTCTTTATTTCTTGGTATAGTACCGATAGTAAACTAAAAGCGCTGATTCCTTTTTTTTGAAATCATCAAACTGTAATTCTTCTACGTTGCAAAATTACATTAGTGATTAGAAAATAGTACATTGTTCATATCTATATATTCATACTTATCTAAAAAGCGACTTCGTGCTGAACATTTTCTCTATTTGAAATTCTTTGTAATGTTACGAGTTGAACAGTATGTTATCTAAATTTCTAGTGCGGCAACCGTGAAATCGAGACGATTGACAACATATAAGAGTATAGAATTTGCTAGTTTGCTTTTATGAAGTAATCCTTTCACTGTAATAATTACATTATGAGATAGTTTATTTCATACAATAATTCGTAGATATTTAAATTGCATTGTAGAATGGCTTGAGTTAGTATGGCTGTAGTTGTAGAGATGGTTGAGTCGTAGAATGGCTGAGTCGTAGCAATGTTTGGTCGTCTAAGAATGAGCTGAGTCGCCGAATGCGCTGAGTGGAATGGCTGAAGTTTCGCGGAATGGCTGAGTCGCGGAATTGGCATGAGTTCGCGAATGGCTGAGTTCCGGAATGCTGAGTCGACGAATGGCTGAGTCGCGGAATGCGTGGTCGCGGATGCTGAGTCGCAGGAATGGCTGAGTCCGGAATGTGAGTGGCGGAATGGCTGAGTGGGAAATGGCTGAGTGGCGGAATGGCTGGTGGCGGAATGGCTGGGAGTGCGGAATGGACAGTGGGAAGCCGTGCGGAATGGTGAGTCGCGGAAGGCCTGAGCGAATGCGACGCGAATGCTAGTCGCGGAATGCGAGCCGCGGAAATGCACTGATTCGCGGATGCTGAGTCGCGAATGCTGAGTCGCGGAATGGCTGAGTCGCGGAATGGCTGAGTCGCGGAATGGCTGAGTGGCGGAATGGCTGGAAATATTTCGTGACATTCATAAAAATATCACTCTGTTCGAAAGGCACGACGTTGTGTCCTTCGATTTTAAAGGTTGAAGCTGTAAAAATCACTCTTTGGGTACCCATTATTAAGCTAGGCAAATGAAAAGAATACGAAAATGTCCCTACAATTCTATAAATAAAATTCTCCTAATAATGCTATTATTCTTGTTGAGCATGATCATGTGAAACAATGTTGTAATGGTGTTTGTTTTTAGTGGTTCCGTGTGTTTGTGTACACAGCATGTGAGCGTTCTCTTGGGATCGAGCGAGTCCGGGGGCTTCACGCTGCTGGGCTACTCGTACGGAGGCCTTCTGGCGCTGGAGGCCGCGGCGCGGCTCGAGGCCGAGGGCTGGGCGAGCACGGGCCACGTGCTGCTCCTGGACTCGGCGCCCGACGTAATGCGCGCCATGGCCAAGATGTTGGTGATGGTAGGCCCAGCTTCCGAGCGAAATGGTTCGCTTGCTAGAGAATCCAGCCATAAGGTGAATTTCAAGTGTTAATTTGCAGAAAACATTGTTTCTTTTGTTGAAATAAGTCCATGTGGTTGTATCATGCTCAACGTTTTGATTTGTAGAAAAACACCTTTCGCTTCCTTAGATATGATCACATCTGCATTCCGACTGTCAAGAATGCACAATTTCGTGCTCTACATTTTCTGTATTAAATAGTCAAACTCTTGAATGAGATTTACCAGTTCTAACGAAATATTTGGAAGCTTTTGTTGGGGAAAAGGTTAAAAGAAAAACCTCAATATCCCGAGTAACCTTTGTTACGGGATATTTACACAATTATGTACGTAATTTGTAATTGCAATTTATATATAAGTATAAAATATTACATTTGTTTACTAATATTTACGTTACGTTATTTACGTACAAAAATTGCATTAATAAAATAAATATTAAACCAATTACTGGTAAAATCAAAGTTTTTATTACAAATTTGAGAGTAAAATCATTACAAATTTCATATTAGTATTTCGAAGAGTTGTATGTGAAATATTTTCCAATCAAAGTTAATCTTTTCTACTGTAACATGGACTTCATAATGATGTATTGAAACCTGTAAATTGTGTTTATGGTATATAGATTGGTAAAATAATTATAGTTAGAAGATAAAAACTTATTTGCTGGATTAACATCCAAGCTTAACTTACTTTTCCACTGTTCGATTTTGTAATTTGTAACCTGAGTATAAAATGTTCGTGATATTAACTATAAAATTAGTGTCAATATAGTGACAATCGCACTGAAATGATTCGTGAATAATGCAAACACATTTGTGGTTTGCAGAATGATGGTGAATCTGAAGAGGGCTTATACGAAGAACAGCGTCTGCAAGAGACGTTATTGCTTCACATGGCAAAAATGGTTTTTCCAGACATGACAGCGCAGCTTCAGGCAAGTGGCCTTTGGTGCTAGTTATTCGATACTTGTAGTGCTAAAACAGCACATACTTTCATGCAATATTGTTAACGATTATGGAACATTACATATTGACAATTTGAATCTTATCCTTGAGCTAGCTCTCAAAAAATTCATAACCAAACAAACTTTAAAAAAATAATTTTAAATCAATTATTTCAATGAAAGCACCTTTCTTCAATTGAATTCAGTGTATACACTAATGTACCGTTTATGCTCGATGCGCATGCGATTCTAAAGAAAAAATCTTATTACAAAATCTTGGCAACATAAAAGTGGATACATCCAGATTCTAAATTTAGAAAAATAGTCCTCTAACCCGTGGTCTAGCCAGAATTCGTGTTTCGTGGGGCCTTGATAACAAATATTCGATTCACGACAAAACGTCTGTCCGTCAGTCCGTCCATCTGTGCACAACGTCGAACTAAATTGTACAGCCGTATTTTTCAAAAACTGATATGCCCCGATCGATCTGATGTCCGGGACACTTGAAATTAAAATCGATATTTTAATTTTGCGGTATATTTCACACAATGCCCAGGGGATATTTTAGCATCTGGAAAGAGGATCGGGCAACTCCCAATATCGCGCCTATAGAAAAGAAAATAGAAAAATTAATACAGGAAAATCTGTGATATTCTGTAGCACAACTTGGTGTTTTTTGAATATCTTACAATTACGCAAATAACTAAGTAGATTAATTATTTTCATTCTATAACACATCAGGCATTTCTATGTTAAGAAATAAAATATATCGTCATAATTGTAATTGTAGAAAGAAAAAATTTTAATTTTTAAAATTTTGGGAAAATGGTAGTCATTTCAGCGAACATAAGACCAGCACCATTCTCTCAAGCGTTCTTTACGCTATCTAAGGTGCAAATTTAACTGATAAATGGTCGTTTTTAAGAGAAATTAGTTTAAATAAAATAAATATTGTCTATGTTTGTCAGAAAGTGTTGCACAAAATATTCATATTTTCTTACTATATAAGAAAGTACAATTCCCAAAACATATTCAAAGTGTATCTTCTGCTATAAAATCACCTAAGGAGCTTGTACCAGAAGAGACTACGACATTATTTAATGGAAGCCCCAATAGAGCATGACCTCGAGAAGAAGTGATAAAATATAAACATTAATATAAAGAAATCAGCAACGGAAGCTCTTGATATAAAGGAAAAGATTAAACAAAAATGTTTAAGAATCAGTAACAAAGGGAATAACATAAAAAATGGCTTCAACAGAACAACGAACTAACCTGGGAAAACTATAAAACAGCCCGAAACAACAAAGAAACTGACCAAATATCCTGGGATAATTTCATAAGTAAAGTTGAAAATGACGTACGTAGAAGACAAAATGCCGCATATAAGATAATGAAACATCTAAAAAAGACAGAAAAGGATACAAAAAGAATTGATGTTCTGAAGAAAGAAAAGTGGATCGAACATTATAAACAATGATGGTACGATGGATGGAAAACAGCAGAAGGTGTATCGATACTTAAGAAAGGATGTCCTAAAAACCTACATAATTACAGAGGTATCGGCTTTGCTTAGTTCAACATGCAAAGTATTTGCCAGAATTGAACAAAAGACTCCTAAAAATAGCAGACTTGCTATTGGACGAAGAACAAATTGGTTTTCGAAAAGGAAGGTCAAATACTGACAATGTATTTGTTCTACAGCAAGCCATAGAGAAACTAAGATAATTCAGTCTACAAACACATATGGCATATATTGATTTTGTTAAAGCCTTTAGTAATGTTAATGGACAAAAACTTTGGGACAATAGGGAAAATTGTGCTTATCTTAGCCATATCTAATGAGAATATTTTTCTAAATCTTGGACTCACGTTCTCTGAGAAGGGGTTTTTTCGTTTCCGAGTGTGTTACTTGGTGTGATCGTGCGTTTTGAGATAATTTGATGATAACTTCTAATGCACGAGCGCACTATATGTTGAGAAAATGTATCAACTCAGGTAATAGATTTGTCATATGAAGCAGCTTTAAATTATTTTCTAGGCTGATTCGTTATATTCGGTTGGACATATGATTTTAAGATACGGAAAATTGTCATTATGGCTTTGCAATCCTTCTTCTAAGTGTTTGGTGCGTGCAGGATCTCAGAGAGCAGCTGCGCGCGCAGGACAGCTGGGACGCACGCCTGCGACTTTTCGCGGAAAGCACCCCAGTCATGGACTTCAGCACGGACTACAAGATGGCGGCGCTGGACGCCTTGTACGCGCGCATTCTGTCGGCGCTGCGCTACACTTGGCCGTCCGACCGGCCGCGCCTGCGCGCCTCAGTCACGCTCATTCGGCCCGCCGTCTCCGCGCTGCCGCCCGGCTTCCTCCCCGAAGACTACGGCCTCTCGCAGGTACAGAACTTTTCTATCTCCTTACTTTGCTCCTCATCGAATGCGCTGTTCCAGCGTTGGATGGACGTGGTTTGTAAATAATGTTAATGTGGAATGGGTAATGGGAAAATAATGACAATAGTAAAAGAGATGCCGAAGACATGGATAGCTAGGTAAAAGAGACATGAGACCTTCTTCTTCTTCGCCGTCGTCTTCGTCTTCTTCGTCTTCTTCTTCGTCTTCTTCTTCGTCTTCTTCTTCGTCTTCTTCGTCGTCTTCTTCGTCGTCGTCTTCGTCGTCGTCGTCGTCTTCTTCGTCGCCGTCTTCGTCGTCGTCGTCTTCGTCGTAGTCTTTTTCGTCGTCTTCGTCTTCGTCGTCGTCGTCTTCGTCTTCTTCGTCGTCGTCGTCGTCGTCTTCGTCTTCTTCGTCGTCGTCTTCGTCTTCTTCGTCGTCGTCTTCGTCTTCTTCGTCTTTTACGTCCTCTTCGTCTTCTTCGTCTTCTTCGTCTTCCTCGTCTTCTTCGCCTTCTTCGTCTTCTTCGTCTTCTTCGCCTTCTTCGTCTTCTTCGTCTTCTTCGTCTTCTTCGTCTTCT